>JAEIIU010050407.1:22268-61106 GCA_018874675.1 Drosophila baimaii
CCCATGTCCTCCTGAGATCATAGCAAGCGGATGAAAGCCAAGCATAGAATTGTATAAATAAGTTTAAAAGTTATATATGTATATTTTAGGTTGAGAGATAACGCGAGGATCTTGCATGCAATTAGTTATTTAGTAAGCTGAAAAAGAACCCACAAAGACACAAACAAACAAAAAAGCCAAGCCCACTCATATGCATCCACACAAAGAGCAGAGAGAGAGAGCAGAGAGTAGCTGCAAACAGTGAGAAATTATAGGTATATAGGGAATCGAATGGCATGCACAAGTTTGCGCAACTGAAGAGAGAGAGAGAGAGCGAAAGCAAAGTGTGAAAAATTCTCAAAAAACAAAGCGTAGGAAACAAATAATAAAAGCAAATAGAAATCAACTAAAAGGGAACAAAAGCAAACTACGACACAGCAACACACAACACCAACCAATAATAACACGAAGAAAGGAAGGGAAAAGTGAAAAGCAGCAACAAAAACAACAACAACACAACAAAAGAGAGAGGAGAGAACTTTTTCTAATAGGATTATTACGATTAAATTGTACAATATATTTTTACACGATACGAAATTGAAGATATGATGAAGATGATGATTGGAGATGATTGAAGAGATGATGATGATGATGATGAATGAATGAATGCATACAACCAAAGGTTTTTTAGTATACAACAAAAAATGAATAAGTTGCTGATCGACTCGAACCACACAACACACACAAAAGAAACACAACACACAACAACAAGAACATCAACATAAACTCGGATTCTCTGTACTGTGAACGAAGACCACCACCAAAATAATGAAACAAACAAGAACCACAAGCAGCAGCCAGCATTGAAAAAAAAGAGTGTGTGTACACACGTAGCATGTACTAAACAAAATGGAAAATACTTCAATAACTAAGGGCGCAGATTTAAAAAAAAAAAAAACGAGCAAGCAAAACATCTAATAGTTTGTAAGAGTTTTGGAGAACGCCAGCCAGCAGATCAGATCAGATCAGATTATAGATGAGATGAGATGGTAATGGAGTAACGAGAACTGCAATTTCAACAAGGGACAGACATCATTTTGGTCAAACAATAGGCTATATACTATATAAAATAGAGCGGATTATATATACATACATATATATGTATAACCTCTAACTAAGCGTAGAAACTAACATTTAAAGTTTTTTAAAACAGATGCCAGATAATGGGAAATACTTAAAAAAATTCAAAAGTGCAAATAAAACAAACACGGTAAAAGTGCAGATATTTTTTATGTTAGTTTTTAGTCGAAGCCTTCTTTTTTAATGTATGCTCTCCGCACACACACACAGAAACACAATCAAATAGACTCTGAACCTCTTGTCCCCCCTGCAAGGCATATCACTCAATGTCCCCCTTATTTATGTACCTCCTAACGATATTTAGTTTGTACCTTATGCATATATATTTTTTTCGAAAGAAGCGCCAAACGAAATTTGTTGATAACACACGAACGAACACACACACACATCAGGCCTGCTTTTCTTCTCTGTAAGCTTTGTATTAGCTATTAACTTTAGAGCCAAGTGGTGTACGGGTAATAATAATAATCATAATAATAATAGAGAGAGAGAGAGGTGGCAACTACATTTCAATATTTTACAAAGTAGTCTTTAGTTTTCTTTGCCAATAATCATCAATCCAATCGAAGACCAACCAACAAATAAGCAACCATAAACAAATATCATTATGTATGGAGAAAAAAAACGTATGCTTAATAATTGTACTATATCGAGGACACAGTTCAAGTTAACATTATGATGAGTTGTTATATTTATTCGGTGCACCGGCACCGGAACCTTATTTATACTTGTGTACAATCCTTTACAGATCCTTTTAATTTTAGTCTTAGTTTGCGAGTATGTATGTTTTGCCAATCAATCGTACATAACATGTGACAGAGCATTATAAAATACATAATATTTAAATCGATACACATATGCTTATTATATATATTTAATCCTCTATTGCACTTACAAATTAGTTGGTAATATCCTCAAGCGAAAAAAAAAGGAAATAGGAAAGGGAGAGGGATCACTCCGTGTGTGTGGGTCGTCGTATTTGTTGATCATTTCTTCAATTGTAATTATTAATTTTCCAATTTGTTTGTTTGTTACTAACAACGTTTCAACACAAGGGATTACAATTTTAAATTACATTTATTTCTTAATAACTTACTTAAACAAGCAAGCCCCAAGCAAATGCAAAAATACAAAAACATAACAAGAAATCTACCAATTTTAGTTAGTAAGCAAAGACGATAGAAAACGAATCAATGCAAGTAATGAGTTCGAGTTCGAACGGATCAATCCAAACAAACCATGTAATGATGATTATTCAATAAGTTTAAGCTGAAAATGTGTGCCGACAATGAATGCATCTCGTAGTTGTTAAAAAATGAGCGAAAATATTCAACAATAATAATTTACTTTACCAACATTAACACACAATATATATATATCTATATGTATGTGTGAGAAAAGTCCAAAAGCTTTAACTACTCGCAAGGAAGAAACGTAAACGGAAAGTTGACGCGGGAGAATCACTAAAAGTCCCCAACAAAAAATCTAAAAATGCCAACAACAAGCTAATGCTACTAGCCCCCCCATCCAAAAAGAAAATGGGCTGTAACAGTAGTCCCTACTATATACACGCATAGATATACTATATGTAGCTCCTAGATATCTCCGATTTTTCCCAACACACCAACAACAACAACAACAAGAACAACACGCAACAATTTCAATGGTTTCTTCAGTGTCGTGCAGCTAAACGAGGCAGAAGTGAAGTGAGGAGACGGAAGGGAGCGCAGGTTTGGAGACCGCCGGAAAGCCTTATGTGTATATCATTTCCAACCTACTTATATATATTTATATATATATGTTCTGCTCAGAAGTCTAAGGCTCCAAAAAAAAAGAAAGACAACAACAACAACAACAAAATCAAGAAAGCCGGGAACTTACATATTTTATCTGTCAAAATTAAATTGAGCTTTAAACTAAAGATATAGATCGATGGAGAAAAAAAATCAATATAAAAATAATACAAAAAAAAAAAGAGAGATAAGTAAGAGGATAGAATTCGGATCGCATTGTTTCTACATATATTACTTATAAATGTGCCGTTTATAGATGTCTACAATTATATACAACAAATATATAGATTATACATAGATATATGATATATATATAATCAGATCGAAATCGAAGCTAGAACAGCAATTTGCACAACTCTTCCTAAAGGAAATAAAAACAAAACATACAAAAAATACAAACCTAAATCTAAATCTAACGATTCAAATTATATATTATATATGCGACAATTACCGAGATTTCAAAACAAGTGACAAGGACTAACTCCAAGCAATTATAAACGTTATATTTGAATAACTAACTTATGATATGTGTGTGCGTGTACTCTATACTCTTCCAATTAAAACCATTGACAGCCCCCCCCAACACACACACTGTCCTCGTCCTCCTCCACTCCACTCCACTCTTGACGTAGTGTTCCAAATACGAATCAGAATAACGATAACCCTTAGCTGAAATTCGACTAGTAAAAATCTAAACGATTAGAGACGATAACGATAAAGAGAAAGAGAAAGAGAAGAGAGATCATCATCTGGTACATCCCTTACTTTAGAAATCAACCAAAATGCCGGGTAATTAATCAATAAAATACATAATATTAGTACTAATCTATAAGCTGAGTAAACAAAAATGCATCAACATACGGATAAATCTAAATCTAAAGATAAATGAGCAACGTGAGCAACGTAAAATATGGGAAACTTGTAACTTTGGTGATCTTTTTAAATGTTATTAGTAAAACAAAAACAAAAACAAAAAAATCAAGTTTAAAGACGAATACAAATCAAACCAGTTTTAAATGTGACTTAAAATACGACGTAATCGACATTTTTTCCACACAACAAAACACATATTACGGATATGTAGCAAGAGATCAGATCAGAGTTTGTCACATATTGCAATTCAATGGAAATTGATGATCTTTTCGATAGAATTCTGTCAAGCTGTCTAACAATTAGTTCTAAGCGCTTCAATACAAATACCATTACAAAAACAAAAAAAACAAAAATTAACAAAACTCAATTAAGTTAATGAGAAAACACAATTATATTTAACAAAATGTATATGTTTTATACAAATTACAATTATTTTTATCAAGTTTTTGCGGCTTTTATTAAATTTGAGTTGAGTTCGAAAAATTATTGGCAAAAAGCTGAACAAGAAAACCGAGCCCTTAAAAGAAAAAAAAAAACAAAAACCACAAAAAACTACAAAAAACCGATTTCAGTTTGCGTTTAAAAATAAGTGAACAGCATATACAATTCATTTTTGTTCAATAAAATTATATATTTAACTAAACATCTGACACCTGGCCGTTTTGACTTTTTTGACTAAAAATGCTGACCACCTTTTGGAGGCCGTGCTCAGGACGCCTTGGCTCCGTATTGCTGCAGGCACATCCTTTGACCAGACGGGCCATGTGCAGCCAGGGGACAAAGAGTGCTCTTATTATCCTGGCACCGGGAGCTGAGGAAATGGAGTTTACCATATCCGCCGATGTCCTGCGACGAGCCAAGGTTAGCCAAGTTAAATAAACTTGTTATTGAAAGAGCGTAACCAAGAAAAGCTCAACTGAGAACACTCAACCCAATACTTCATCAGTTGAGACTGTTTTAAATATTAATATAGAGCCTCTTTCCTAACTAGAAATGCTTCCCCTTGTTTAGATTAATGTGACTGTGGCTGGCTTGTGTGATTGTGAGCCGGTCAAGTGCTCCCGTGGTGTGGTCATAGTGCCGGACACTTCGTTGGAGGAAGCTGTAGCCAAGGGAAGTTACGATGTGGTGGTCCTGCCGGGCGGCTTGGCCGGCAACAAGGCGTTGATGAACTCCAAGGCTGTGGGTGATGTGCTGCGTTGTCAGGAATCAAAAGGTGGACTGATTGCAGCCATCTGTGCTGCTCCAACGACGCTGGGCAGGCATGGCATTTCACTGGGAAAATCGCTTACATCGCATCCGGATATGAAGGCCCAGCTGGAGGACAAGTACTGGTAGGTTTCCCAAAGAGTTAAGGAACCATCACAGCTTCAGCTTATATTATTTTTATTTTCCATTTTCTTAAGCTATATTGATGATAAGATTGTGGTTCAGGATGGGAATATCATCACGAGTCGTGGTCCTGGCACTACCTTTGATTTTGCATTAAAGATTACAGAGCAGTTAGCGGGAATCGAAATAGCGCAAAAGGTGGCCAAGGAAATGCTTTTTACTTTTAAATCTTAAACGAAATTAAATAGACAAAGGGGTATTTAGTCCAAAGTTTTTAGTGAAGTGGACATTCTTGATCAGCATCAACAACCGAGTCGATCTAGCCATATCCGTCTATCCCCAAATTGCTTGTTGGCCGTTATGTACGAATTCAAAATGGACTTATTGGGCGCAATTGTTACGAGGTTGCCAGATCAGACCAGTTCCGATAGATGGCGCTACTACTCAAAATAGCAGGGGCTTGGCCGGCTATGAGTTGCAAATTCGTTTAATAATTGATTGTTAATATTGATAATATTGTATATTAATTCATATACTATAAATAATTCATGAAAAATAATGTATTACAATATATTCTGTTTAACAGAATGGTTTAACAGTCTGCTAGGACGACAGGCAACACGCCGGTACTGAAGAGAGAGAGAGCGCCATGGTAAGAGCGCTAGTAATCTCATCAGCTTTGTTGAGGACTCTAAGCATTTTTAGAGACATGCGCTAGAAAGAGAAAGCTGACGAACGACTGAACAAATAGGGTCCTCCAAAGAGGGCGATCTCTCGATGTCGATCTGCTCTCGGCTTTTTAGAGGTGGCATTCGGCAGGCTTCGGCTCGATTCGGCTTCTGTGAGGGCTATAAATACAAGTGCAAGAGCGCATTCAAGAAAAAAAAACGGTAAACAAAAAATTTTTGTTTAACAATTTAGTTTTATAAAACTAATATTTTGCGCTCCGAGCACGTGAAAAGTATTCGTTTGTTGTCGTTGCACTCTTGCAGTCCGTATCTGTGTGCGTGTGGTGTGTGTGTTCGAGTTGTCGCTGCTTATAGTGTGAGTAGACGGGTCATTAAATCCGCCGCTGATCTTTTGGGTAAATTGCACAAGTGTAACGGTTTTTCAAGAAGTGCAACAACCAAAGCATGTAAAGTGTGTGTAACCAGAAGCGCGAGAAGCGAATAAGAAACGAAAAACGAAAGAAGTGCAGGTTCATTCAAACTGCGAAAGCAGCAACAAAAGCTGCAACTACAACAACAACAACTACGGCAACAGTGCACACGAAATAAATTGCCATAAATTATACTGCTATAAGCTTTTGCGTGATGAAAGAAAAACAGTGCAATGGCGAATGAAAAGCGCCCAAAAGGAAATAGTGGAAAATGTTGTGTGTATATAACAGTGATTTGTGAAAATTAACAGCAGGAGCGAAAATCCAAGAAAAAACAAGGAAAATAGTGGAAGCAGCCACAACAAAAAAAGAGTAGTTCGAGAAAAAGAAGTGGAGGATGGAAAAAACTAAAACGCTTGCTGCATTTACACACACACACACAGGCACTAAAACTGAGCCACCCCTCTCTGCGTCCTTTTCCCCGCCAGGTTCATCACTCGTAAATCGCCATCTCCCTCTAACACCGCTCAGCCGCTCTTTCAGCAGAAACCTGACATGCGCCGCTCTCTCCCGCTCTCTCGCAAACACACTGCACTTCTTGTGCCCTTTTCCTTTTCCTTTTCCGTGCGCTCCTTTCCATGAGTCACGAAAAGTGGTGCGCGGGGGCAAACGGTGTAAAATAAGAGGAATTTGTGCAAAAAAAGCGGTGACAGTGCAAACAGAGGAAAACAACACCGACAATTTAGCGAACTTAAGCAAAATTCAAAGGCAAAGTGCAATGTGCTAAGTGCCAGAATAAAAGGCGTTTCTTGTTTGTTCCTTTGGCCCGCGTTTCACATTCGTTTCGTTCTCGTCTTTCCTCCTTTTTCCGCCCTTCCTCGTTTGCCGATTGCGTGTGTGAGTGGAATTTTTAACTAAACAGCCGCTACCTTTTGTTGCTTTTGCTGCGGGGGCGGGTAAACAAATTAAATAATTTGTTTATAAAACTGTGTCAGAGCAAGAGTCATTCATATGTGCCGTTCAACCCGCTCCCCTGTGTGACGCGGTGCGTTAATTTTTTTTATTTTACAGTTGAGCTTCCTTACAGAGAACATTCATTAGTGCTTATCTGCTGTCCAAATTTGATAATAAACTTGGATTTTAATTATAGAATTCATAATAAACGGCTTAGTTTAAATATTACCTTCAGCTGATCTGATCTCCATTGAAAGTTAGTGACTGTGACTTAGTTTTTAAAGTTCAGAGGTAAGAGCCATCTTAGGAAAGCTTTACTGTAAACTAGCTCAGTTGCTGGCCGGCTAATCAAAGTAAAGTCAGCGCAATAAATTCTTCGCTCTTTTCTCTCTGGTTCGCCTTTGCCGCCTATCTTGGTCCACTCCATCTACTCGTATCTTCCGTCTATCTGCTAACACATTCGCCCTTGTGGTTTTATCAAAGACTTGTTCTAATTAGCAAATGCTTCAGTTTTTTTTTGTCATTGTTCCACTGTCGCACTGTTCTCATCACTGGAAAAAATCGATAGTGAAAGAGGTGGGTTGGGAGGGGGGTGGAGGGGTGGTCATCGTTTTTTGAGTGGTGGGTGACACATCCATATAGTCCATGTGCCGTTCCTTATTCCTCAGTCTCTTTCATCATTCATTCAATCGCGGACAGGCTACACGCACCACCCACACACGTCGCCTATTAAAAACGTGTGCGTGAGGCGCCTGACACTGACACTGACCACAGGTAAAGAGAGAGAGAGAGAGCGCCACCGCTCTCCCACTCACCTTTTGGCTCTCTCGCTGTGTTTCTCTCCTTTTGCCGGTCTTTTCTGTTTACAATTTTATTTGTTCTTGTGAGCCAAGTAGCAACCCCCGAAAAAGGAAAATCCATTTGGCGGCAGGCCCAATTTTCATTTTTCCCCAATTATACCATTTCCCACACACATCATGCCTAGGCCTTAGAAAAAAAAACATAATTGGAATATATTAGATGAGTTTTCCGGCTAAAATGTTACCCTGCTTTAATTATTCTTTTTGTATGTTAATAGTTAAGATAATTAAAGCCCATTTAAACGCTAAAGTTAAATTAATATATGTAACTGTCCGTAAAATATGGAAAGTCTTTTAAAATACTGAAATAGATCATTAAAGTATGATTACTTCAGTACTTAAAATATTATTTAAACGTAATATTCGAATACCTGACCTTTCCCAATTCGTATTTCCTAGAACTGTGGCAACGATGACTATTTTCCAAGAATCTTTTTAGCAATAATTTAGAATCTTAGGGAAATATATTTCTATGAACTCTAACTTAATTACTGTAATAATTCAACTTAGTCTCCGTGCAAATATGTACTTAATTTTATAAATTAAAACAAATACAAATACAAACATAATTTAAATAGGTATTTCTGAGATTAAAAGAAGCTTTTAACCGATTCCTTACATAAATGGTCAATTGTTGATCTAAACAACGAATTTTTTCTTGCAGCAGTAATCTATTTTATTCCATTTTATTTCTTAAGAAGTAAAACCTAACTGAAACTTGAAACTCCTGGGACAGCTAAAACTTTCTATTCAAAATTTAAATGACTTTAGCTTATTTACATAACTCTAAAAGTCAAGTAAATAGAGATGTCCTTTCATTTTATGAATTCAAAGAGAGGTTCCCTGTGGCCTCTTTTTTAATGTATCCCAGAGGATGAGCACGCACCCTTGCAGCTCCCAGCTCTATGAATACAACATAATCAGACTGTTTTTTTTTTTCTACTATATATCTAGCTCTTGCCTGAAATACGCCAAAGGGGTTGTTGCCTTTGTGGCCGTTGTTATTATCGCTGTTGTTGCCGCTGTCTTAGTTGTTGTTGAAGTACTTTTTTAGCTGTTACTAGTTGTCTAGTGGTGTTTGTCGGCCTGGAAAATGCACTCAAGCGTTTGGGCCCCGAGCTCCTCTTCAGTTTTGTGTTTCCATTCCTCCCCGATGGCTGCGTTTTTTTTTTTTTTTTATTACTTACTACACTGGGCCGTCTGACAAGTTTCAGGTTTTTGTAGTGTTTCCCCCGATTGGCAGCGACATGCACTTGGCATCGGCAGTTGGAAAAACTCCATCGAGGTCGCGACTGCACTGCAAAGTGGCCATCGGCCGTGGAAATCTAGATGTCTCGAAGTTCTGCTCTTTTTAGTTTATGCCACAAAACAGAGGCGTCTCCCCTGGTATTACAGTTGAATTTGGTTAGCATCAGAGATTGGGGCTAATTGAAGGAAAAAAGTTGGTAGTGGCTTGTGTGGTGTGATCTCATTTATTTATACTAGAACAATTTGATTATTTACTTGGGGAATTCGGTCTGAAAGTACAGAAGCATGTATCCATGAGATGCTTTTAAGCTATAAAAAGAGATACCGCTGGAGAGAGCACCACATAATTCTAGTTCACACACACAAATACGTTTATAGGAATAAATTTATGGCCAGAAATACATGTTCTAGAATTCTTCTTAGAGAAAACCATTAAGATATGAAACTATAATATTTATAGCCTGTAGTTTACCATTACCATCCACAAGTTTTTCATGAAAAATAGTGTTTTCTATGTGTGAATTATTTTAGAATAGAATTTTTATAAAGTCGAATAGTTTTTAATACAAATATTTGTATTATATTGCAATATCTTTCTCATTAAAGCCAAGCTAACACTGAAACTACAATAGCAATGCATCTCATAGGGAAGGTTGCATTCTTCAAGCAAAGAAACTACACATTTAGAACTATAAAATGAAGATCACGAATGGAATGTTAACTTCGTTTCCTTTCTCAATAATTGTTAATTTCTTTTTTTAATGTGCCAATGTGTGTACAAGTGCCCCACAAAGATGTGTCTGTCTCTATTCAGTAGGCCCTAGAAAGGTTAAAGACCGGGTTGTGTGTCAAATTGGTTTGGTTGCGCTCCATTAGCTAATGTTTTTCACACGCTGTCGGGGGGAGTACCAACCAGATGCCTTCTTGCATCCAGCGGCGGGACCCTTGTCGGCGGGTCTTATCTGGTGTGTGGCATCTGTGATAAGCGAAACACAATGCAATCAACCGCTTGATTTCCACACACGAGAGAGAGAGATCGGCGGAAGAAGTCAGAACTCGAAGAAGAGGAACACAGAAACTCCCTCTCTATCTCTCTGTCTCCTCTGATCTTTGCCCTTTTGAGTGGGTAATTTAAGTTGCGAGCCGCTCGTCAGGCGACGCCCACCAAGAATTTCGGAGCCTAATTAGCCGGAGATCGTCTGGCCATTTATCAATTAGCACACAACTAACTAATGGAGCGACCAGAGCGGCAGCTGCTGGGCAGGCGGGCAGTTCTACGAACCTTGAGAGAGCGCGCCCCACGAATCGATTTAATTTGAAACATGTCGAATATCAAATCAATTGAACCCGTTTAGCAATTTGACATGCAAATTTTGCTCGTTGACTGATTATTCTGGGTGTAGTTTATGCCATGACATAATCCCAGTTAACAAAGCACACACACACATTGGAGTCACCGCCGGGAGGCATGATCTAATGGAGCAATCAATGCAATTTCAAATATGATTTCATTGCGAAGCCCGGGGCCTAGTTTCACATTTTATAAATCCCCGGCAAAATGCCATTGTTGATAATTAGACAATTTTTCAACTCGATCGTTTGTGTTCCCATGGAGCCAGTCGCCCCCTTACTGTCGCTCCCGAACCCGATCCCTTTTCCCCCGGGTTTTCTATTTCCAAGCGATGACGTTGTCAAACTTGTTTTATTCTCCAGCACTGCTCTGGACACATTATTCTCTCTTTTTTTTTTATCAACGTTTATTGTTTTGTGACTTTTGCGGTTGCCGTTTATTGCCTTTTTCAACTGTCGCTTAATTGACTTGGTTGTGTCTCGCATAATTCGTCCCCTCCTCCTCCTCCTCCTCCACCACTGGGTGAACCCCATCAAAAAACGAGCCCTGTGAGAACTGTGGACACCTACACGAAATAACCATAGCATTTGCCTTAGATCCCAGCCTGAATTCCATATAGTTGGCTTTTGTTATCTCAAGGGCCTTTCCTTTCCATATCGCCCAGTTCGAATGGGACTTTGAGTGGCATTGGATCATAAAGCTGAGTAGTAGTTGTTGTTGTTGTTCTGTTATGAAGATAAAAGTGATCGCTTTGAAATTATGTATTTTTTTGGGTAGAGGGTTCTAATTGGCAAATATCGATCAACTGTGTACTTTTTGTATATACATATTTACTTAAAGTTTTTGCCACTTTTCATTTCAGTTTGTGTACAAATTCAAAAGTTAGTTCTCTTAATGGTTTTTGATTTATTTGGCTTTACATTTCGATTTGGAGTTATTTGTAAGAGGTAAGAGGGTCTAATTGACTCTAAGCGGTTAGATTTTGCATTTTTCCGGATTTCTAAAAAGTTTTACCACTTTTGGGTGGGTTTTTCAATAGTTATTTCCCAAAATAGTCTTATGATAACCTTCTATATATGTAAATTTTATTTTATGAGATGGCCTAAAAACTTCTTTATGACTTAAGTTAGACATTTCAATTCTATTCCACGTTTTTGCCATATTTTATTGTGCTAAAATGTATTCCCTAAATGGTTTTATGGATCGAATTCTACTTTTAAGTATTAGAAGTGTTTCTCCCTCTACTTTGTAAGAAGACTTCTGTGGTTTAAGAACGTTTCTTAAACTTGGCAAAATCTTTCAACATTCCGAGGTGATTTTGCTAAAAGATTTAATTCTTTAAGGGGAATTTTGCTTGGCAGTTCTAGCACAAGAAGTCTATCTGTCTAGACTGTAAAGTCTAGACGCATTCCGCTTGCATTCAAACCCTTAGTCTGCAGCTAAATCGTTTATTGCCACAAGCCCTTGGCCTTCAACTCTTGAGTGTGTGTGTGTGTGTTTTGTTGTGAATTTGTTGCTTTGGCCGACGCCGCATTTGTTTTATTTTTACTGTCACAACACAGCTGCTGTTGGAACACCGCTCGCAGTTGGAGGGCAGTGCGACCCGCTATCGGTTGGTCGTCGGTCGTTTGGTTGTCTCTCTTCGATTTCGTTTTCATTCGCTATTTTTTCGTTCAATTTGCGCAGCTAATTTGCAAGTTTAATTCCGAGTGGCTTTGTTCAAATTAAGACTAAATGTGGAACTGCCGCGTCTTACACGCCGGAAGGGAGGAATCGTAAATCAGCTGAAAATAAAAAAGTAGAAGGTCTCCCCCTCGATTAGATCAGCGTCAGGTTTCGGATTGGATTCGGGTTGTCGGGTTCAGGTTCCGTTGTTCAGGTAGACAAATACAGATAGATGAATGGGATCTTTAAGAGACTGATTCAATAAATCGCACTTAAAAGTTATTACTCATCATAATCGAATTACTTAAAAACCAGTTCATACATTTATAAGCATTATCTTAAAATATCAGAATAGCAAAAAATGGAATGTATTAAAATTGTTTGAATTGGATACAAATTTAAAAGAGATAAAATATCTATATAAAGTATATTTATAATTTAAAATACAACAAAATATATGGTTGAAAAACCATCATATATTTTAAACTATTTAAAGCAACTGAAATATAATAAGACCAGGAAAGTCAAGGAAATCACAAGTGTTCTGAAATTCCTGCATCAAAATGTTTTAAGGAAAGTTTCTGTTCTAAGCAACATTTTGTTGCATAGTTTTTGGCTCCTGTTGAAGAGATTTTAAATCTATAGTGTTTATATATATTATTTTTAAAGGTTTGAATATTAAAACTATTATATATATGTATCTCTATTATTTAAATCCAATAGAGAATAGAGAATAGAATAGACCACAGAGAATAAATTAGCGTTCCATAGAAGAACCCCCACAAAGGTATCACACTTCAAATATAGGACATATCGAAAGCGATCCTGTAACTTCTGACACAAGCAATTGTATAGAATTTATTGCTCATTTGAATACCATTAGAAATGGTTCCCATAATATCCGGTCCAGGTCTCGGTCCCATAAGTAATCAAATATTTCATTTTTATAGTAGAAACCCCGAGAGTATCACAGTTTCGTAAGCGCTGTGCGACTTATCAAGGCATGGGCGCAATCAAAAACGTTGCCCCGCTTATCTGCTGATAAGCAAACCGACTCACGCACATGCAGGAAAGGTAACAAAAACGCCAGAAAAGCCGAAAAAACAACCGTTTTTTTCTTTCGTATCATTTGATCACTTTTTTTTTTTTATATTCAAAGGCCGTCAGCAGTCTGTCAACCTGTTTGCCGCGTTCTGTGAGTGAGTGGTGCAGTTTGGCAGCCACTGTTTAATAATCTGATCACGCCCCGCATACCCCATTTCGGCCTTTCCCCCCCCCCCCAATAAGATTCCAAATTTAGTCGCTTTGCTGGCATTTATGGAACAATTTACTTTACTTTACGCTCCACACCGTTGTACAGTTAGCGTTTGTTTATGCGCTGCCGGCGCAGCAGCTGATAAAAGCTTTGGAGTCGCTCGATCCCACGCGGCAATAGAGCAGTGCCGATATACCCAATAATAATTCAATTTAGCAACGATAATTGGCCATCGAGCCGAAGCGGAAAGCCAAAACGATCACGCAAACAGAGGCGGGCCAATTAATAGGAAAGCGAATTTGAGAATTGGGTTATTTTTGGGCAATTTAGTTTAAAGTTAGATTTTGTTATAAGAGAGAGTTATTTTTGTTGTACCTTTTCAAAGAGTTTTGTATTATTTAATAATTTATATGCATAGAATTAATTATTGAAATGTTTATTTAGAGATCTTTCCTTGCCAAAAATTATATTACTTCTGTTATTTACAAGTTTAACAGGATATTTTAGATATTTTAAGAAAACATTTGACTATTTTTTCATATAAATATGATACAAACATTTTGTTTTGTATATTTAGGGATTTTAAGTCTATATGAAATAATTATATATTAGAAGCTAGTTGGTTTTTATCAAAAAGTCTTGACCCTAGAATGTTGACTGATGTTTAGTGATGAATTTGTGTTTATAGAGAACTTGAATCAGAAAAATACAGTAAATTTATAATCATTAAAAACCTTTTTACAACAATATATTTCGAGAATTTAGGGAATATATTTAATTTTTTTTTATCAATATCAGTCCTAATATCTTGAACTCGTCTGTATTTGGCAATAGGAAGACCGTTGCCGAACGCGATAGGAAAATCAAGTCACAATAACGGGTCAAACAAAAGCAATAACAATTCTTCTCGTTTCTTTTATGGCTTTTGGCCAGCTGCATCGCTTACTCTCTCTCTATCTCTCTCTCCCTCTCCCTGCAGCAAAAGCTGTTTCTTTTTTCTTCCTTTTTATTTCCGGTGTGAAAACTTTGCGCATGCGTATTCTCTTCTAACAGGAAAAAACCGGTCGCTCTCTCTCGCTATCTCCACACCTCTCTTTGCGGTTTTTGTTGACATTTTGCTGCACTTCCATACCAGCAAACAAAAGCACACAAACACACACAAGCTGTTGTTTTTTTTGTCTTTGCGGTTGTTAGTTTCCGTTGTACATTTGACTTTTCATTCATTGTTGGTGTTGCGTTTCGATTTCGAATGAAAAAAAAAACAAACTTAGCTGAGGCACAGTTACTGTCAAACTGTTCACAATTATCAGCAATTGTGTTTTCATTTTATTTCTTGCCGCACATTGTTTTCCGCTTAATTTGCCATTGACCTACTGGCGCAGAATGAGAACGAAGCGATAAGGCAATGGAAATGCCGCCCACTTCTTCCTTCTTCCCCCCCTTTTGTGCATTTATTTAACCCATAAAATATGCAAATAAGCAAAGGTGCTTAGGCAGTGTTCGAATTCGAACTTGCTTTGAGAGAAAGCCTAAAAGTAGGCAACGTAAAATGAAGAGCGCGTACATTTAAACAATGATTTCTGTAAAAAGCTTGATGTTAAACTATAAATAATAATAATACAAACATTAATTAATGGTGGCTCTGTGGTTTTTTATGATTAAAATCAAGGAACTATAATTTTACAGTGTTTTTATGAAGTTATAAAGTAAATCAAAGACTAATTCGTGTGTCAAAGTATAAAAAAACTATAAACAATTTAAAAAATACCCTCAAACTTACACACTAAAATCCGAAAAATAATAACTTATAAAATAAATTCCCAACATATTAAGTGATACCCTTTTTCTTTGTTATCTTTTTTCTTGCAGTTAAAGAAGTATTAAAATTTAGCAAATATGTTGCTAGCCCAATTCTAGATAGCTAAGAAGATTAGGATTAAGTAGAGGAGAGTGCAATCCAAAAGGCGCGTAACACCAATACAGCCACCACCTGTCGCCACCTGCTCCGCCGTGACAGTCCTAGGAGAATCCCGGTTAAATCCTCCGTGTACTCCGTCCTCCGCCGCGCGCAGCCAAAAACAGCAAACACGGCGTCCCCTCGCAGCTACGTCCGCTCACGCTCCACCCCGCAGTCGCCACATTCCCCGCAGGCGGCACTCCTCGGCGGCGGCAGATCCCATCACGGTCACCACCAACATCATCATCATCATTCCCCGTCGCCATCACCATCGCCATCGTCGCCCTCGCCGTCGTGCCCCACGCTGCAGCTGCAGCCGCGCCTGCACCATTCGGAGCAGCAGCTGTGCCAGCGCCGCCGCATCTATGCGTCCACGGGGAGTGCCGCCAACATCATGATGGATCGCGAATCCCTTAGCGAATGGGCTAAGGACAAGCCGCTCAGCATCCTGCAGCTGGATCCGGCGGATCGTGCGGTTCTACGCATAGCAGGTGAGTGTTATACATTAAATAAGCGTTTTTAATGATTTTGTTTATACAAAAAAAAACTACAGTGGTTGCGTGGCTAATGGGGGAATTGAATTTTATAGTTTGGAGTATTTCCATGATTTGTTTCTAATATTTAATTTCATTGAAGTTCGTTAAGCGTTTGAATTCACTTGAAAAGATGCTTAAAAGTATGCTGAAAAATGTTTAAGACAAAACCTATATTTTCATTTTATTTCTAGCATACTTTTAAGCATAATTTAAATTGATTTTAAATTCATAAATCTCAATTATCCTTTTTAAAACTGGGAAATTACAAATATAAATTATAATTACTTACGTGTGAAGCTTCTAGAAAAGCATTGAGTGTTCCAATTACATTATTTATATTATTCCTAAGAGTTCCTAAGAAGAAGAACTCCCAGTAAAAGTACAATGACATTCTAAAAGCAATTTCCCCCCCACCAACCAAGCCACCACTGTAGTAGGGCAATTGAGGTAATCCCACCGGCTGATAGCTCCATTCAAATGGCAATATGTTGAGCAAATATTTGGCCAACCCACTCGCATTGGCACTACCCGCCCCCGGGGAACAACCTCATCCTTCACCCACCCATAAAGAGCACCACTCGGCGGTTCATTGCACTTCGGGGGGCTTACACAGCAGTGTCCGCAGAACTGTGTGCTCGCATTTCCTTTCCCTCGCTGCTCTGCATCGACGCGGCGGCATTATTATGCGCTAATTCCGCACTAACGGTTGCAGCCTCCGCCCATGAACCCCGTCTATTTTCCCGTCTCCCATATAGCCCATTTATATATATATATATCCCGTCTCTGTGCCAACTCTGCCGTTTTGTCTGTCAGTCACTTGTGTGCGATTCTATTTCTGTTCCGCCAACGGAGTTTTTGTCGGCCCACAGAACTATGTGCATATTGTACGACGTACAACTGCAACTGCAAAAATCGAAATTTATGTCGCCGTCGCAGCCCCGAGGGCATTGTTAGTCCCGCACAATAAAAAAAAAACATTAAAAAAAGGCTAAAATACACACAGAAATGGAGGCAGACTGAAGTCTATTGAATACTTGTCGCATTGTGCCCAGAGAGAGAATGTCTATTATAAAGTTCCTACGGCAAGGAAGGAGTTCAAGGGATGTGTGGCCAACAGCGAAAGGAATGAGAGACTGTCAGATCAAAGACTGCACAAATAAATTACATTTTGGATTAGTAGCAGAACAGCAGAAAACATATTTTCTGGATCAATGCTAAGATTGGAAAAAGCACTTAAGTTGCAGAGGAAATGTTTGCAACAACTTTAAATTACATTTGTTAATAAAGTTTTGATGAATCAAGTTGACTACTTATTTGCCTTACTTTAGTAGCTTTTTAAATAACATTTAATAAATTATAATACACAAAAAAATAATGAATGGCGCCTGACGAAATGATAAACGCGAGTAAGAGTACAAAAAAGGGCCTGTTGAGAGTTTTTTTTTTATAAAAAATTCCAGACGTACAAAAACAAAATATATGTATCGCCAACCAAAATAAATTTCCCTAAGGCTGACAAAAACAAGACTTACAAAAGCTAAGCGGATGGCTTTCATCGTCTCGAGTGAGCATGTATAAAAGAGCCTTTTGAGAGTTTTTTAGAGAAAAAACATACGTACAAAAACAAAATATATAGATCGCCCATTAAACAAGAACACCCTAGGGTTTCGTTTGCTCTGTTTTGCTCTCATATACTATAAAACTTATTAATTTAATGGTGCCGACGAAAGTAGACACCCCTAAGGCTTATAAAAACAAAACTTACAAGTTAAAAGGGCGTTCAAAAACAAAATGTATGAATCGTCAATGAAAGTAGCTTACCCTAGGGTTTCCAAAAGCAAAACTTACACATTGTTGTAATGGTTTGCTCTCATATACTATATAGCTTATTAATTAAAAGGTGCCGACGAAGAAGATCACCCAAGGCTCACAATAACAGACGTTAAAGAACAAAATTTATGGATCGTCAATAAAAGTAGTAGTAGAACTCTAGATTTTCCAAAACTTACGATGTTTTGAACTCATATACAATAAAGCAGAATATTTTAAGGATGCTTTTGTTGTTGGCTCTGGTTTCCTGGCTCCGAGTTTCATATTCCCTGCCCGTTCCTGATTTAAACCATATGGCTTGAAGTTGCATTAACAAACCATAAGAATTCCAGAACCGGAAAACGCCTTGATCTCGTTTTGAAGTACAACACTTTCAGAATGACAATGCACACACATGCGTCACCGAGCACTTTCCACCGCCTTACTGCCATTCAGTTGTAATTACTTTCAATTGAAATTGATTCAATAAGAGAAACGCCCAAGATCGTCAATGAAACTGAAAACAAAACTCGTTTTACCTTAACGAGCCGAATAAATATGTGTTTATACATATACTCGTAGGAATATTTATAAATTGAGATTGATGTCTGGGATTAAGTAAGGCCCCCGGACAGCGAGAGAGACACCTCCGCAAGTGGGAGTCCAAGTCCGAGTTCATGTTCCCATTCCTCAGTCAAATCCGAGCTTAAATTCGGCTCCAAAGTGATTTCACATGCGAAATGAAAAGTTTACTTAGCTTTTCGCTTTTTTTTTATCCCCCGTTTTTTTTTTTTGTGGCTCCCCCATTTGCTGAGTTTTAATTAGCCCTGAGCCAGTTAGCCCACACACCATTTGGCCAAACTGCATGTAACGGAAAAACTTGCCCACAAAAAAAGCAACAAAAACAACAACAATAGTTGCCAACTCTGCAACAGAAAAAAAATAGTAGAAAATAGAGGAAAAAACTCGCAGCTCTCACAGCTAGCTAATGAACAAGTAAAGACGACGCCCCCGCGGATCGATTAGATGAACCGTAATGGTTGCCATTGAATCCCAGCTGAAAGACGTGTTAATGCCTCGATTAAATAATATTTGCTTACGGTTTCTTTTATTTACAATTGTTTTGTGGATATTTTTAAACCCATTCTCCCGCTGTTCGATTTTCTCACTCTCCGTTGGGTTACGCCTGCGCAAAGTGAACCAATTTTGGGCCTTTGAATTCGAATATTTTGAATCGATTGAGTCTTAGGTTTTTTTTTTTTTGGGTGTTTGTTTCGTGTGGGCGTGAGGCTGTTTTGTTTTTTTGGCCAAGTTATTATACTCTCATCGAGCCATTTTCGATTTCGATTTCGGATTATTTTGACAGCATTCGACAGCATTTATTTTTAGACGTGTGTTATCATCGCGCACGGCCTGTCCCATTACCATTAATCGACGGCGTCTTCAAGTGCTCTGGGGCGTTATCGTTATCGAAGTTTTCCGTAACCTGTCAAGGCTTGGCCCAAAATCGCGCATTGAAAAAGAAAAAAAAAAAACTAAATATGTGTGTGCGGGCAGGCGCCAAGCCCCAGTTAGTTTCCAATCCCCCGACTGCATTGCATAGATTTTTCATTAATAAATCTAGCGAGTGTGTGTGTCGTAAGTTCTGTTTCGGTTTGTGTTTCTCGAACTGAGTTTATCGATTAGATATTCGAGGCACACCAGCGGCTCACACATTCACGTACACACGATCGGGTTTAATGGGCGATTTAGCCTGGCAACAGTTGGCACCGGAAGTACAGTTGCCACAAGGAAGTCGCACGCGACAGAGTTGTATTTTCATGAATTTTTGATGTAATTAGTTTGGGAAAAACGTCTTTAAAAGGTTAAAAAAAATATGCATGTGCATTATAAATAGCAAAACCAAACCTTTATCTACCTTTCCTAAGAGTTGGCACCTTTTTGTTTCAAATAAAATGTAAAATATATGCGTCAGAGCTCTTCCTCACCTTCAAAAACCATAACACCATATATTTTTACTTTTTCATCACAATAACCCAATAAGAAGTTGCCTTTTCTGGTGTGTAATTTTATCGCTTGCATTGTGGTTGCCTTTTATTTTCGGCATTCTGCGTTGTATCTGAAAAATACAGATACGCCTACCGACATAACACGATGTTGTTAATTGAAAACTGATAACTGTTTCTCTGTTCTAGCCTGCTGTTTGCTTCTGCTTCTGTTTCCTCCTTTGCAGCTATTCGCATTTCTCAGTGTTGTTTCTTGTTTTTGGCGATATATTCTCCTTTGGCTTTTTGGTTTTTTAATTGTCGTTATGTAGTATATTCGTAGCTTCATATCGCATATCTGCAGCTGTGTATCCATATCTGTATCTGAATGGGGTGTGTGTGTGTGCTGTTGTGTGTGTAGATATCTCTAATTAGTTTTCAATTCAATTTGCATTTCTCGTTCGCTGTTCCCCTTGCCGTGCTATCTTTATTTCTCTATTTCGGAGACCTCCCTTTAGCGACTGCTTTCGGTAATTATTCGTCTTAAGTTATGACATTTTTAAGTGTTCTGGAATCTAATGACTAAAGCCAGTGAAACATCTGGATATATTGATATGATGATTGGCTTTTTTACCGCGTTTTTTGTTGGTTTTTTGTATCCCCCCAACACAGTGTTGTTGAGTTTTTTATGTGCAACAAAACGCGAGCTTCCTATTGAGTGTTCTCCTCTCTTAATTATTATCATGTTCAAGTCTGAGTTTTAATGATTTTAAATTTGGTAATTAAATTGTTAATGGGGAGAATGTTTAGATTATTTAATTAGGATATCTTGAGAGGTGTGTTAGTGTGTTAGAAATTGAGAATATAAATTTGATTATTTAGGAAATCATTGAAAGCTATACTTTATAAAGAAATTAGCTAGTAGCGTCAGAATAAATTTATAAATCAATTGAAAAGATACATATTTATAAGCATCTTTTATATTCTTTTATGAAAAATCACAAGGCAATGTTAATAAATATTCTAAATATATAAAATCATAAGCTCCTATCTGTATAATCATAAATTTCCATGTGCTAATCTCTTAAATGGAATCTTCTTTATAATTAAAAGTTATAACCCAATAACTGATGCAAATGATTTAATTATTCAAGAGCACTTATCAAGCGATTACTTTATCAAACAATTACCAATGATGGGACACTTGAAAAATAAATACCAGAAACTGATACTACTCATAATGAGCTCCTCTAATAATTAAATATAATAATTACCAAATATGCGCGACTGTAATTGGAGAATAAATGTATTTTGTGATGGTGCTTTAAAAGCTATTAATAAAATATATAATAAATAATTACCGAAAATGTGACTGATATTTGGGAATATAATTTCGAGAGTCAAAGTCAAATAAAGACTTTGGTTTCACCGACTGACTGGTGGCAGGTGACATTCGTGAATTACATTCACACGCACATGCAGTAAATATGTATATCTCGGTGGTATTTTGTCGGTATCTAACTTTGCCCCAAGGCTGCAAAACCATATGGCCATATGGCACCTTTCCCAGACAATTGTCTCCCACCACTCCAGCAGCAGGTCCCTTGTCCTCCCTCCCTTGCTCCCCCCGCTCTATGAGTGAGTACTATATATCTACATACATAGTACCTCCCCCGACAACATCCCCACCAAAAACTCTTCTGACTCATTAAGATAAGCAATTTCGTGTGTCAATTTGTCAACTCCAAAAGAGAAACACAAACGCAATTCTGGCACCGCGTCTTTTTGGATCAAAGCGAAGGACCGCCCGGCCGGGCGCACTTGAATATAAATAAAATCTATATAAAATATACGCACACACACAGTCGTACAAATTATTTGTACACAAATATTTAATTACGCTACTAATTGCCAGTGACGATCAACAGCAATGGAATGAAACACTCCAACATGGCGAGGTCAAGATACTTTAACTTATGAGCGATATCGAAGGGGAGACGAAATGACAGATACTCCCCCTGGCACACAGAGAGAAATGTGGTTAAGTGTTGCCTTATAATGGGTTATTTTTTGCTTTTTTTAATATTTAATATTACTTTTTTACAATGTAAACCAGCGTTGGGCATGAGTTATAAAAAAAGGAGCGTCGTAGACGGAGCGGTGCGAGCATTTTCCTACCTCTTTGTTGCCAAATTTCAGTAGCATTGTTTTTATAAACCGACCGTCTTAGATGAAATTCTTAACATATACAGCCGCTGGAGCTTAAAGAGCCACTGATTGCCCACCGAAGATGTACACTGTACCTATTGTGAATTCTTCTTGGGATTAACCTATTTTTTTGTTTATTAATTTGTTATTTGAGATTCTTAGTGATTATTACTCTATTCGGAAGACAAGCACCTTAATCAGGATATGTTTCGCTTTCGATATTAGTATTACTTTTGTTGACTGATCAATCTTAACCTTTTTTTTTTCTGAGCAAAGGTTTCAGAAATTATGGTACGTGAAGTTGGACAGATAAGAATTATTACCATGTCATGGTAATAAATTTGTATATTTTTCTTTTTTACCAAATCCCCATTATTCAAGAATTAATATTTATCACATAAAAACAACCTTATCAGAGAAAATTTCTCCTTCTGTATACAGATGTTGTTGTGCAATATTTTCGCTAGATCGAGTGGCATTACTTTTTCGCTCTGTGGGAGTTTCATTCAAGGCGTTCCCGCTTTTGTGGCTTTCACAGAAATTGCAATGATCTCAGCTTCTCCCAATATCACTTTATGGATATTTATGACCTGTTATATATATCACAGCCAGTATCTCTCTCTCTGTTTGTGTGGGTGGAGTGACCATGACGTCACTGCTGCTGCTGCTGCTGCTGCTGCTGCTGCGAAACAAGTTGGCCTTTGTCAGCCAGCAATCGAGCAATCATTTAAATGACATTACACGCAAATAAAAGTGAACAACAAGCGAATACGAATACGAATACGAATACGAATACGAATACGTTTACGAATACGAATCCGAATCCCAGTATCAACGCCCACAACTCAGTGTTGTAAACCTGTTTTATGTCAGCAATTTTTGGGGGATGGGTAATACTGGGTATTCTCGTCGGCGTTGTCAGTGGGTCACCCGTATTCCACACAGGCTGGGCTGGTGGGGCTCGCCCTTGAGGGAAAGTGAACTTACACGAATATTCCATATATTCTCCATTGTTTTTTGTGTTTGCACAAATAGTGCAAACCGAAACCGAAACTGAAGAAGGGAAATATGTAACTCTTTTCAGTTGGGTTCAGAGTTTATTTTTGGGGGAATATAAATACATATATGAAGAGGAGTCCACTTAGACGGCATTCCACCATCCCGCCTTGTTTACACTGTGACTGTTGTGCTGTGACTCGCAATAAGTCGCGCCAAATGCCACATTGACACACATATCTCTTCTCGTAAATTCGACAGTTGCAAAAAAGAAAAAAATTACTAAAGTAATGCCGGATAATGTCTCCCTTCCTGAAGCTCTTTCAGGCATTCCATTACTCACATGAAACAATTGTATTTGCCAGCCTTTTGAATGTTTACTGAAAAGATTTGCATTTGACAAAAGAATGTGGATCTTTTGACAAAATTATGGATTTTTTGAGTCATAAAACAATAAAAAAAAAACATTTTTAACATTTGCATTAAGTCTGTACTAGGGATGTACATACATATAGTCAGAGGAGAGTCCTATATGATATATCGCCTTAAATGTCGAAACATATCGATTTAATTTCATAATATCGATAAAATTGAACAAATATACGAAAATGTTATATAGTTTATTAGTATTTTTGACCGATTATATTTAAAAAATCTTTAAAGTAAAATTTTGCTTGGCTCTTTATGTTTTCTTCCAACAATATTACTTTTCCTTGACACAGGTGGATAAAGCAAATGGAATATCGATTTATCGCACATATATCGATAAAAAAAAAACACGATAAATATCGATTTACTTATCGAATTTCGTGTAAAATATTGACAAAGTATCGACATGTATATATGTTCTGTCTTCCCTGGTCGGAATACACGGAATACACAAAATATAAACAGCGTCGTATGGTATTGATTTCTTATTTTCTTCTGAAGATATATTGAATTAAGAGTTTCTTTAGGCTTAACATATTTATTGATACAAAACAAAAAGAATGTGTTAAGCAATAAAAATCTCTGCAAAATCAGTTAGCTTTTATTACGGAATATTTAAGAAGCAGAACTAAATTTATTCATTTATTCTTACCAATAAAAAGATCGTTTTCTTGGGGATTAAAATAACTTTATTTAGATTTTCAAATACATTTTGTATTTTTTAATGGCTTTATATGAAGTTAACTCAAAAGCAAATAATCAAGGTTTAACCTATTGCGAGATTTTTTGTTTGATTTTCTACGTACTGCTGCATTAATGACGTTAAAAAAAGCGTATTTAAAAACTATCAATTCAGCAGATAAATCATTTCTTAATATTTATCTTAATTTATGCGACAGCAGCGAGAGTTAAGCACATGACGTTGTGCGAATAATTTTTGTTATTGCTCTCCGCTCTTCGATTGAAAATTGCAATTTGCCGGCATTCCTTGGCAAAACGGGAAATTGTCTGCAGTCTGCAGTCTGCAGTCTGAGTCTCTTATTTTTCAGTTTTTAAGTTGAGTTTTTTTTCTTTTCTGAAACTGAAAACTGGGGGCGATGGGCGGCAGTTTAGTTGCCTTGAGACGGATGTTGGCTGTGACAGGCGGAATTCCGAAGACTTGGGCGTGAGTGAAGCGTGGGCAGCGGCTTAGTAATACTCGCAAGCAAAATAGTTAAAGGCAGGCGACAGCCGCCCAGCAGACTTTATTATTATTTTATTTTTTCTTTTGTTTTTATCTCTGTGTGTGACTAAGTGGGTGAGTCCACTCAATCACTACCACATCAATGGGTTGCCAATTACCTTAAATAGTACGAAAATAAATATAAAAATCATACATATTAAGAAAAATGTAGATAATATATTAATAAACAAGCCAAATAGAATCAGTTCTTTGGCCAGTTATGGTTCATTGATGAAGAAAAAGGTTAATAAATAAGATAATATATGATTTTTATTGCCTAACATATTTTTGATCAATAATTATGGCAATAAATAGACCTGTTGTAGTTTTAAATTTTGTCAAAACTTCATTTAAGAATGTTTATAGGATTTTATACTTGTGTTATTACGTAAAAATAACCATCTTCTTTCCATAAACTTATATTTTATAGTTCATAATCAATACATTTGTTATTACTTGAATTATAAAAATAAAAAATGCTTATTTATCTTATAATATCACATTAAATCATCCTTCAAACCCACATTAACTATAAAAAAAAACTCAATAAACCTACCTCTAAAGTGAATATGTAAGAGGCCCTTAAATATGAGTGACTAATTGGGGGAAAACACACCCATTTTAATGGTATAAATCCGTGTTAAATCATCGCAACCAACTTCTGTGCATATTCCGAAACACCTTGGCTAACAAAATCCTCGCTTGATGGGCATGCAAATTGCCAGCTCCTCCTACCGTTTTTTTTTTAGGCATTTTTATTCAAGCCCCAACTGGCCACCCTTGGCGTGCCAGAAGGCAATTCAAAGTGCCATAAGCAATCAGTTGGCAATTAAGCCAGGGGGCGTCCCCCCCGATCAACCCCCAATATCGGCCAATGGCAATGGTAATTCAAAATCTGCTCAACGATGTGCGATTGCCAATTACTAATTAAAACCACAACGGCAAGTGCATGGAAAACAGTTGCACTGAATATACATATATGTACATATATAGTATATCGAATCGATTGTGTTGGGTGTACAGAGACGTCCACTTGAGGAAGTGGGTTGACCGGGGAACTCGGACCCAGACGCAGACTGGCCAAGAGGGAAACTAGATGACTGCCAAGTGTTGGATTGGATTGGAGGGGATTATCTAGATGCGGCAATCACTCGACTGAGACGTAGTCGGAGACGTAAACCCAGACGGAGATTGAGACTCAGACGGCAGTCGCAGAGACATGCAAATGAATGAAGGCGGGTTAACAGACAATACACAAGCACTGAGGGAAAAACTGCCAACAAATGGGAATAATTTGTAGTAAAGCTTAACAAAGAAATAAAAAAGATGTTTGGAAAAAATTAAGAATTCACTAAAACAGAATATTATAGATAAAATTATGTTTATTTTTATAATTTATAATATTAATTTGTAGTATTGTTCATAAAAATGTGATCATTATTATGAAAATTGTGTGAAGTTATTGCAGGCATTGCAACTAAAATTCCCAAGTACGAATTCGGCAAAGTGTTGAGCTGGGATCAGTCAGGAAAATTAGTTACTGATGCGGTTTCTTGGCTGGAAACGTAAGCAATTGTATGCTTAAACACCTGCTGCTTATCTTCGTAAAAAGATCTCGATTAAATTAGTATCTTCCTAATCACTAACTAATATATCTCAGTGCAAACTGCGCTTGTGTGTGTGTGTGTGCTTCTCATTTCTTTTATGGTTTATGTGTGTGTTATTTTGGCCAAAGAACCGAAAAAAGCCAACTTGGTCGCATTAAGCCTACGCCAAAAATCCGATACTCATTTATGGACAGCGGCTTAGTCACATTTTGGCGCCTGAGTCACACGGCAATGATGATCGAATATGATGTGAGTGAGTGAATATGAGTGCCTGAGTGTATGAGTAGTACTCACACGACGCCCATATTCGCCTGAAGTCCGTGTCTGCATTTCGGAGCATTTCCGCTGGCGGCCAAACAGCTGTTTTGTTGGATCAATTTACTTTTTATCGTTGTTGTTTTTGTTGTTGGTGTGTGGCAATGTGCAATACCACTTTCCATTTTCATAACACTCGTGTTGGTTTTGTGGTTGCCCAAACGGAAAATGGTTTAAAAAATCGCCCAAAGCCGTGAGATTGCATCTCACGCACCGCATCGCTCAGCTGATCGGGGGTTTTTCTCTTAACGAAACCGCCGCCGCTCTCTTTGAGTGAAAAAAGCGGAAGAGCACTGGTGCGATCTCTCCTCAATCTTTTACATTTTACGAGTACATTTTTATGGATTCTTTTACTATTTTTACACACATAATAACTTATTTTTGGCCGACTCGGCTTGTTTGTTTTTCTTGGCAGTTTGTGAAGAGTTCCTTCAACTGCAGTTCCCCCAAAAAAAAAAAAATTTGTTTACAAGTGCGTGTCGATCGCCGCTCCACTTCTATTTCTATTTCTTTTTTTCCATTTCAATTTCGGTGTGTGTTTGCGGCTTGGCTAATAAACCACAAGACCAAGACAAGACGATGCCAAAGACGAGAGCCAAATTAGGGCTTTCTGTTTATTAACGGCCATGACCATTAGCGGTTTATTTTATTTTTCTTTTATTCTCGCGGTTTTTTTTTGTTGTTGTTTTTTTTTTTCGGGGGAGCCCACATGTTTAAGCGGCTTCGGTGCTTCCTCTGGCCCGCAGAAAAGAACAAAAATACCAAGCAACTCTGACCAAATATGAAGAATTTCGGAATTTCTTTTCATTTCGCATACACTGAGCGAGAATGTGTGAAATAAATTAAAGTCATGTCAAGTAATGTCATGTCAGGCAGCAAATATCAAATTAGAAAAAGTATAGTCATAGATGTATTTATTGAGTTTCTTTCATCCCAAAAGACACTTGTTCATAAGTTACTTTTTTATATGAAGACTCTTATTGCTTAAATTTAAACGCATGCTTAAACATAATCCATCTGAGTGAGATATAGATATTTGTAATCTTAACATTAAAAAACTAAACAAACAAACTAAACATTAATTTAACTGACAGTAGATTTCAACATACATACCAGTATGTGACGAATTGGTACTTGGGAATTTCATGTGCACAACTTCTTTCACTTAAAGTCGGAAGGATCTTTCTCCCCTTGCGTTTGTGCTTTTTGACGCTTTATTCCTCACTCTGTCGTAATTATTGTTTGGTTGGCTGTTGAGCTTTTTCAAGCTGATTTAATATACATAAATCGAGACGCCACTATGTTCTTATTATTATATTAAACACTCTTACATTTCTCGCTGTGCACTTACTCCACGGGCTCGTCAACAGAGCGACAATTTTGGTCATTCATGCGGCGGCCTGAGCTTTAAGTCTTGCTTAAAGAGCGGCGATCATTGACGCCGATGCGCTCTTCACAATCTGCTTAGCTAGTGTATTTGCTCTCCCTGGCTACCGCTCTCCCCATTGGATAGTACTATGGAGCAAACGACCACTAATCCAAAATAAAGTATAAATTTGTAGTGGAAATTTAAAATAGCGCTACAATCTCAGTCAAGTTATTTCTATTTTTAAAACTAATTATATATGGTAGAGGCATATTTTCTTATTATATTTTG
The DNA here is from genome assembly GCA_018874675.1 of Drosophila baimaii. NCBI lineage: Eukaryota > Metazoa > Arthropoda > Insecta > Diptera > Drosophilidae > Drosophila > Drosophila baimaii. The sequence continues at coordinate 50,539 of JAEIIU010050407.1, forward strand.
TGAGTATAAAAGTGAACCCTGAAATTAGGTCCTAACCTAACATTTGCTCAATAATTGTTTGAGATGGATGGCAGTGATGACCAACAAGGCTAAGAAGATTGGTAAATCAATGACAAAAAATGGTTCTTTTGGAGTAGAAGGTGTCGAGTCACGAAAAAAATGTATACATAAGTCCGATCCCATGCACCTTGCAAACGAACAAAACAATGATTTGATGTTAGAAAAGTAGGAACAACGTCCATATTCACTAAATTAATAATTTAATAACAATAAATATTACTTGGCAACAAAAAATATTCTTTTTATAATAAACTTAATTTAAAACAAACAGAATCGAAAAACATTGCTCCCATTTTAAGTCTTTAATCATTGCCACGAAAAGTGATCGTTGGCCCCACAGTGGATCTCTCACTGCACTCTCTTCCCACACACAAGCGGCCACGCAATCAGTTGAGCAAACGGCACAATACACCTGCTCCGCTCACTCACACTCACTCATTCATACCTTGCGCTCCCACTCTCGGCGTTCCACAGTACGACATTTGCTCCATACGTCCCACAGTGCGCTCTCTTAGCTGGCGCGCTACAGAACCCGAACCCAAGTGAAGTGAATCGTCTTGGACGCGCTCAGTCAAATTTGAACCACGATACCGAGCGGTTGGGTTTCTGTTTCTCCTGAAAGAACGAGATTCTCTTACCACCAGTGATTAAGTGTGTGTGTGTGTGTGCGTTGTGTCCATATGAGTGTGCGGTGTGGCAGCAACAACAATTTGTTAACACACACACTCTCGCGCGCAGTTAACGAACGCAACGCGTTTGTCTAACTTGGCCCTAAAAGTGAGAAGAGGAAGGAAGCCTGAAAGCAGAAGAAACCAAGTGTTGTGTGTTGAGTGTGTGTGTGTGTTTTCTTTGAGTGCAAAAAACGAACTGTTAATTCGAAAATACTCAAGAATATTGGAGGAACAGCACTCAGTCAGTCAGCAGGCATAATCAGAAAACAACAAAAAAAAGCCGCGTTTATCTTTAGTGCGAAAATGTTAAGCAGCGAAAAAAAAAAACGAAGGCGACAACGTCGAAAAAAAAACACTATAAAAATAAATAAGTGACTGAATGAATGACCGCCGTCTGTTATCGTCCTAAATAAACCGCCGTCGTCCGTCGCCTGCAAAAGGAAATAATAAATGGAATGGAAAATAAACGGAGAATAAGAACTCAGAACCTGGAAACTACTCTCTCCATACCCCCCCATGCCACGAAAAAAGCAGCTGTGTTGCATTTTCTAAATATTTGCCCGAAAATAAAAAAAAAGAAGAAACCAAAGCCAAACCCAGTTTAAGAAATTTCAACTTCTCCCAACTTCTTTGAAGTTGTGCGTTGTTCTTGTTGTTTTTGCACATTTTTCTGCTGTTGTTTTTGTTGTCTGGCTTTTCATTCAATAACCAGTTTTTGTCAGATTTTTTCGTATTTATTTTTTTTTTTTTTTAGTTTTTGGTGAGCTTGAATTGCTCTTTAGCGGCGATCTGGGTCTGGTCTCCGATTTTATTTTTTTGATCGTTGCACACGCACAAAATCCACAAAGTCCGGTGTATAGTTTGTTTTTCATTTGGGTTTGTCTTTCCAAAAGCAAATTAGTCATGCCAAACGCATGCACTGCCTAGGTACACTTGGAAAAAGTACTACAATTTTAGTGTTGCTATGCATTTTAGATAGTTTCGCTAGAGGAAGATTATAAGAAGGGTTGTATTTAATTTACAATACAATACAATCCATTTATTTTAAAAAATTAAGGGGTAGTATTTTAGTTTAAAAGCTCAAAATTATGTTTATTTCATTAAAAAATGTATTTATTTAATAAATTTGCTAAAAAAAAGAATCCTAGATAAGCCTAGAATGACTTCTCTATATAAATAATCCATTAAGACATTTTCTCCGTGTATCCCACGTTCTTCCTCCTCCTCTTTTACTCTCTTACTTGCTCTCCCTCTCACGTTCTACCTGTAGTTCTCAAAGATAGTTTTTTCCTGGCATGCCAGGCATACTTAATTCTGGCTCTTGCATTTAAACCAGGCTTAGAGAGGAGAGAGATAGAGAGAGAGAAAATGCAACAGCTCGCATAACTGTGCCACGAAAAGGTGGTTGGGGGAGGAGAAGACCCGTTGAAAGAGAGAGGCAAAAAGCCAAGTTCAGACAGTGGCGAAATGTGAAGAAATATTTTCCATGAGTTTATTGTGTGAAATTTTGCATGTGAATGGAAAAATGCACACGGAACAAGCAGCCGCCAGCCAGCCAGCCAGCCAGCAAACAACAATAAAAATAACAAAACAATAACAAGCAACAAAAATATGAGTGAAAATTATTGAAAGCCACTTGCAGCAAAGTGAAAGATGCAAGAGAGTACAAAAAAGAAAAAACAAAAAACTGTTGACTTTGGAAAATAAACAAAACCGTGAAAACCCAAAAGATTTGCACTAAAAAACAAATTAGCAAAGAAAATTACCGAAACTAATATTCAAGTAAAAGTTCCCGAAAAAAAACTCGAGGCGGAAAATATTTGTATTTTGTCTTGAAGCAACGTTACGCCCAGCATTTGCATAAATAAATTAAAATTTTGTTGGGCAGACAATGTAAATAAGTTGGAAAAGTTATGAGAAAGGAAGCTAGTTTTGAAAAGACGAATCTTTTATACTCTTAGAGATTGCAAATAATAAGATAGAAATAGGGAAACAATGTAGTTTTAAAAATAATGAGATATAATTGACAATAATTTAAGTTGAAGGCAATTACATATTGAATGCTAGTAGTAAATGTATTCCCATATTTCCTATGTCAGCGTTAGTGTCTAATTACTCAATCTGCTTTGATATATGTATAAGCTGCTTACATACACAAGAAATCATCTGGAAAAGTTTGTTTATATCAACTTAGGAACTGAATAACTGAATGGAATATAAACTACACTGACGGACAAACGGACATACGGACAAATGTGCATATCTAGATATGTGTCCGATCTGTTTAATTATGAAATATACGGTACTTTCATACGAAATCAATCGTATGGAAAACTGTGTTTGTGTTAGCTACGAAACTTAAAGAAAAACTCAAGTAAACTAATCTGACGGACAAACGGACATGCGGACAAGCCCATATCTACTTGCATATACTTTCTATATTGCACTACAAGCGTTTGGAAACAAATCGGAAAAAACTCTCGATGAAAAATGAGTTGAGAGAGCGAATGAAATGTGTCTCTCCATATCTACATATGTGCATAGGTATATATATATAATTTTATTCGTATCTAATCAGACAGCGACAGCCCGTCTCCTGGGCCCGCAGCTGGTTGCGTGTCTGGGCATTTATTTATTTATTTATACTTATTGCGCTTACGAGTCGGCGCAGCGCGAGTCCGAGCTAGCTAGCGCTCCAAGCTGACCTCATGAATTCAATGGAATCACCCACAAAAAATAACTCTCAAATCAGGGCACAAATAGATCCCACAGAATACCAAATAAAACAAGCAAACCACAGCAAAACACCATTATATATATATATTTCTCTTTCGGCAAATGAAAGTACACGAAAAAAATGGTTGGGATCTCGCGGGCGCAGTTTTGTCATTGTGAAGATTGCAGAAATAAATTTAAAAAGTGGACACGGAACGAAATGATTTAAGTGCTCGCTTTTACTTGAGCTTTGTGTGTGCAGCAGCAGCTGCGTCTGATTTCAGTTTCAATTTATCTTTATAAATTTCAATTTGGCTGGCGGGGTAAAAGTGATCGAGCACGCCCTTCTTCCATTGTATATCGCAGTATTTGTATCTGTATCTGTAACTGTTGGCTAGCTGCCGTTGGCGTCGCCAGTTCGTTCGCCTCTGGCGACAAATGCACCTCATGTACACTAGTGTATCTGCTAGATACATTTCCCTATAGCACGTTTTCTTTTGGCCACCGGCCAATTGGAACAAAATGCCGGCAACGCGAAAAACATAAAGCCAAATACATCAGATTATATAGGAACGCATTGTGGCTACACAAGGAAGAGGGTCTATTACAAGTTTTTTAAATAGTTTAATTAGTTTCAATATCTAAACGCGTTTTTTTAATGGGTCTTTTCCCAGAGAGTCAACAGCCTTTTATCAGTAACTAATTGCTGAATAATATAAATGCAGAATGATATATAAATAGAAGAATAAATAATAGTTTTTGATCTAGGATCCTTACTTACTCCAAGGCAAATATAATCATTAAGAAAGGTATATTGTATTGGATAGTAATTACTTTTTTTTTCTTGTGCAAATGGCCGACTTCCTCAACGAGAACTTTTACTTAAATTTAGTTTAGTGTCAGTGCATTCCTCTCTCTCTCTCTCTTTTGGTATCTCACTAATTACAACGCATTTGCGATCGCTGTTCTCCGATGATTTCACGTTCAAGTACGCGAAACGCTCAGCCTGAATCATCGCAGCTAAATTAAGTGTGCAAATATATGCAAACACAAACACTCGTATTTAAATTTAAATTCGTCAACCCAACCAACTCCACCAACTTCAGTTCCAGCCAACCGAGCAGCCCCAAGTCCATCCATTTGTCGATTGTGAGCAATAAAAATAAAATCACAAAAGTGCCATCGCCATCGCCATCGCGAAACAAACATAAACTCTGAAACGTGCTAAAAATCTAAAGAAATTAAAGAGCTTGCAGCGAAAGTTGTCGAGTGTTATTGAGTGTGCGTGTGTGTGTATATCTGAGTATCTTAATGTGCCACCCGCAAGATGACATCGCATTCCTACTATAAAGACCGCCTGGGCTTTGATCCCAACGAGCAGCAGAACGAGCATGGCCACCACCATGCTGGTGCCACCAACTCGATGAAGCGGAGCAGCTCGCGCCAGACGACGCATCATCATCAGAGCTACCATCATGCCACCAGTAGCAGTCAGTCGCCGGCACGAATCTCCGTTTCTCCGGGTGCGGCGGGAGCTGGCAACAACAACAACAACAATGGGACGCTGGAGTACCACCAAGTGCAGCGGGAGCAAAGGGATCGCGAGCTCTATAGCAACAACCACCACCATAGCAGTCATCATCATCAGCACCAGCACCAGCACCAGCAGCACCATCGTCACTCGGCAACGGGCAGTGCATCCTCGCCGCTGTACGAGACTGGGTCCAGTCCGGCGGCCCCCAAAAAGGCCAAGCACTCGTCCACTCAGGCACAGCCGCAGGGCGGCTACGAGGATGCCCTCACCCAGTTCAAAGGTAGCATGTCCATTTGGGATCATTTTATAGAAGATTGGGACATAATGCGTAAGTGGGCGAGACAGGATCTCGAGATATCTCCTTCCTCAAAGGCATGTCGTTCTGTTCCAGTTCCTTGATGTTGAATCTAACAAAGAATTATTAATTGCCCGAGCGGAAATCATTTGCATTTCAAGTTCGCGCTCGGCTTGTATCTTGTTTGTATGAATTTCAATTATGAATCCGTCGCGGTTTCATTATATACATACTTGTGTATATTTTTCGGAGCTTAACTAACTTAACCTAACCTCTCCCCCACCCCCCCTGTGCGAAAACATGTTTTCCACGATTATAAATGACGGAAGCGGAGCCTGGGAGCAAATTATAAGGGGTCAAGGTCATGACGGCCAGCTCGAACAGAAAAAAAAATAAACCCTCTTTAAATTCTAGCTCAGAGTCCATAGAAGATTTTGTGAGGTAAATATTTGAGAACTCACACTGCTTCTCAACTTGTTAATGCTTTTTTTTTTGGGGGGGAATTATGCAAAAACGCGCTAATGCCAAAGGAATTTGAAATAGATCTCCAAGAACAAACAAAGTTAAGTTATGCAGATAGATATGGCATTTAAAAATAATAAACCAAAACGAATAAATTACCTCACTTTTTTGCAATGCACTTCGTATCGGTGCGGATTTTTCAAGGCCTTATCTGTCAAATGATATAGATATATGAAGGTACATACATATATAGGAGGAGGGAGTATATATAATTACAAAATTCCGACAATCACCAAATAATTTTGTTGACACTTCTTGGGCAAACACATTCGCAGACATTGTGGTCCGCGTCCGCACCTTTCTTGGCACATCAAATGGTGTTCAAATAAAAGGCTGCTGCCTGCCCATCCCGACCTTGAGTTTATCTATATTTATAAGGAAGATTGTTCATTAAAGGTCAATTCGCACCCCTTAGAATGTGCTGAAAAAAATATGGTGACTAACTGGTTAGATCAGAGTTGGACATGAGATCTAACTGAAAAAGCAGTCATGAGCCAGGACAGAGTGTGCAAGCAAGCAAATGATCCTCATGTGCGTTGCTTCTTCCACGCATTTTGTTTTGCAATCCTCGAGAATCTTCCTCTCTCAGACGTTAAATTTCAGTGGCATTGTTTTATTTTAAGTTTCACTAACGACTATCTACGCCAACTTGTTGAAGCTTCCCAAGTAACATAACGAAAAGAGCCGCTGAAGTTGAAAGAGCGTCTAGGGGTTAGATGGATGTGGCGGAACCCGATCCTCTCGGTCATCCCGACACCCTGAAACGGTGTTGGCAAATTAACAAATATTCAACGCTGCGCTCTCTGGTCAGAATTCCACGAATTTCGAAGTGAACTCATTTGTCCAGCCGTCGACGACAACGCAAAAAAAAAAAAAACGGGTTTATGCTTATTGACTTTTGTAAACATTTATATTGGGTTTTTATGCTGATTGTTATACGTTTTCGATTGCCTGACACTAATTTGCTGGCGCCGTTAGTTTGGAATTTTGTTGATTTCTCCCCCCCCCCACTTCCCGCTCCATTATTATTTGTAGATATGAAGAAATAGCTCAAATTCCGCTTTTGAAGTGCATTTCCCTGTAGTGAGTTCATAGTTTATATCGGGCAAATGCGTGAAATTCCCTTATCACCACCGATGAACCGAACGGCCTTCATAAAAAATAAAGAAAAAAATTAACAAAACAGCAACAATTGAACAACTTCTTTGGGCCACATTTCTTCTTTAAGTGTGCTAATCAATGACAATGACTAAATGCAAAAATAAACATTAACAAATCTCAAATAAGCTGCTCAGCTCCGAACTCTTCTGCTCCCAAAAACAGTAAAAGCAACAGCAACAACCAGCAGCAACTTAACGAACGTTTAATCGTCGAAAACGTTCAACTTAGAACGTGACATCATCACGCGCTCTCCAAGCCCAAACCTCATACAAATACGAGTTCCCCTGATAGTGTAGTCTCTACCTGTGTGTGTGTGTACCTGTACCTATGGTATTCCAAGTGGTATTTGTGCCGACCAAAGTCGTACACCTTTGCACAATCATTATTTGTGTGAATATTTATGAACTCTTCTGTGTTGTTCTTGGCTCAAAAGGAAGATAAAAATAACCCCGATTACGACAAAATCGCGTTAACTTTTTGCATGCAATCGTGCAGAAAGATTATTGCGGAAAGATCCCTCCTTAGGGTTCCCTCCATGAATGGGATTTAATGGGCATCATCATCATCATCATCTTGAGGTAGAATCTTTGCCTGAATGGAGAATTGCAAACGGATGAGTCAGCGGGCGATTGGAACAAGTTCACGATCGAGAGAGTTCATTGTGGAGTCGCTTTTATCATGTGTACTTGTGTAACTAGAGAGAAAGAAAATAAATAGTTAGTCGGAAGGGTATTGAAGGTTGCTGGAATTGCCAGTGATTCATCCGACAATATTTGACCATACTTTTGGATGGAAGAGCTTCATAATATTTGCGTGTATTTGTCGCATTAAATCCTGTGATTCATAATCATAAAAGCGAATTTATTTATATGTTGTCTTCTAGAATCTAACTTCAGTTATGACTTATAGGAAATAATTATTAAAGAAATTTTAATAGTTAATTCTAGTTCTTAGAACTGTGTCCGTCCAAGAGAGTTGTCCGACGAAGAGAGACTTATTAATATTATTATACTTTGATATAGAAATAACCAGAAAGCGTTTGGAACTTTACAAAACTTGATAAGTAAATGCCTAAAAAATGTAAAGCAGAAATTAATTTTAAATCCCACGGTTTAAGAACTTTGTCCGTTAATAAGAGTTGTCCGATAAAAGAACCCTTTGATTCCATTTAGATCTAGAACTGATCAGAAATCTGTTCGGTAGTTTACAAACCTTAATGATGGATTTATTGTAAGAATCTAAAGTATAAAATATCTTAAATCACACTTTCTAAGATCCCTTGTCCGTCCAAGAGAGTTTGTCCGCTCCAGAGAGTAATTACTAAGCACACTTCCACTTGAAACTTACTAGAACGTGTTGTTTACCATCCATTCTCCTGGTCGATCCATCACGTATTTGCCAATTAGTTTTGGTCTATCTCTTGTACAAATTGTTTATCAGTAAACACGATTCTTTTGTTGACCACAACTAGGTTAATTTTCAGCTCGTTAGACTTATTGTCGCCAAAAAAAGATTAAGTACTTTTAAATGGGCCTCCTAATGGACCTTGGGATTTATAGTAATCTCATTTCCAAGGGCATTTGAGCTTCGCTACTGGGTTGATGTTTTTTTTTTTGTAACAAGTTTAAGAGAGTGGGAAATGGCAGGGAAGAGAATATTTAACTGGTTGGATCGCCACTCAGTGTACTCAGCGGTTCTCTGACACTCTATCTTACACCTTTTTTTTTTATCTTTTAGCGCTTTTGTTTTGCTTTTTAGCTTCTGCTTTGAGTTGTTCGTTATATGACTTGGTTTTTTTTTCTCATTTGTTCTGCCTTTACTACGTTTATTGTTTTATTTGTTTGGCACTTGAATATATCGGGTTTATCAACCGATTTAATACATTTACAATAGACTTGAGACTTTGTGATTAGAAGAACTGCGTTCGAGGCGTCACAGGGTTTATTTATTTTTATGGTTCTTCAGAACCCTTTTTCTTTGTTCTCACCTGATAAGATTATGGAACGCAAAAGCGAAAGAGGGGATTTAATTGAAAATAAATTATTATTATTGCAATACCCTTATGCCTCTGCATGGAGTTATCAGCCCCCCAGAAAGAGTTCAGTATTCTCTTACCTCACTAATTGCCGCAAAAATGTCTAACAAATCGGAAATGCTTGGGGTTTTGTGCCGAAACATGACCATTAGCTTATCTATCGATGGGTTATTCCCACAAACAGCTACACACTCGTATATACATACGTCATGTGTCAGAGCAACAAATCAAAGCTAACTCCCTCTTGCCTACCGCTTCTTATCGATTTTTTTTTTGTGTACGTACACTAGTCGGCATAATTATTTTGACGAAACCTCTTATTGACTATTGAACTCACCGTTACTTGAAATCGTCAACTAACGGTGCGAAAATGAAGCGCAAAACAAAGAATATATTTTTAGCTATGTGTATGCCAAATTTTATATCGTTTACCTTTTGCATTCTCTTTGTGCTGATAAGAATGCATTCAGACAACGGATTTTTGCGTGGCACAAGTATTTTGACAACATCTTTATGGAAATATTTTCACACGTTTGAGCACGCGAATACCAAACAACTTTTGTGCTTAACTTAGATCGATATTAAGCGTTGTTATTAAATAAGAAAGTTATTAAGAATTAGTGAATAACATGGGTAAAACGGCTGAGCTAAGTTTAGTTACCAGATCTTCAATGGTAGCTAAGTTTAACGCTGGAATAGCAGTCAAAGACATTGCCAAGGAGTTCAATGTGTCGCGTCAAACTGTGCACTACCAAATTAAAAAGTTTAAAAAGCATAATGACCTGTGTAATTTAAAAAGATCGGGTGCTAAGCGCAAAACAGCGCCCAGTGAAGACCGTGTCCTTGTACGCGAATTTAAAAAAAATGTTTTTCTGAAGCCTCAATCTGCTGCAGATCAATTTAATTTGACAGCCAAGACTCCAATTAGTGAGCGCACAGTCCGTCGACGTTTAAAGGAATGTGATTTTAAGACTTATAAAGCCAAGGACGTTCCATTTATAACAAAAGCAAACAAGCTAAAAAGAGTGGCTTTCGCAAAAAAACATCTCCATAAGCCAATGGAGTTCTGGAGAAACGTTTTATGGACAGATGAAAGCTCCTTTGAGTATAATTCATCAAAAAATAAATTTTTTGTAAGATTGCCAATGGTACAAAGGCAAAAAAGGCGGCCCGTTTGCCAAAAAGTAAGCCATGGTGGAGGTTCTGTAATGTTCTGGGGATGTGTGGCGTATAATGGACTGGGTGACTTCGTTCCTGTATCCGGCTCAATGAACCAAGGACAATATTTGTCGGTTCTAAATGATAATGCCTTTACTTCTGGGGACAGGCTAATTGGACAATCCTTTATCCTGCAACAGGATAACGCCCCATGCCACAAAGCCAAGATGATTACTACATTTTTAAATGATGTTGGTGTTACTACTTTGGACTGGCCACCTCAAAGTCCAGATCTATATATAATTGAAAACGTCTGGTCTCTTATAAAACGCAAGAGAACAGTATCGTTAAATAAAACCAGAGAGGAGACCATTTCTGAGATCACTTCCCTTTGGGAAGAGATATCTCCAGAGATCA
>JAEIIU010050417.1:0-23424 GCA_018874675.1 Drosophila baimaii
TTAATGCGGGTGAGTCGCGGTTAAATATGATGAAATATTTCCAAAAAAGGAAAAAAAATGAGCTAGTTCCGTCCCACATGCAGGTGGATACAACAGTGGCCGGCCTTTTTCTATATCTATTGTCTATAGGACTCTACGTTATGGCCGTGTACAGCGTGGTGGTATATTCTGTTTTGGACAAGACTTGGGCCTACTATGTGTTCGCCGTCTGCATTGCCCTGGTCGTGGTGGTTGTAAGGACATCGTTTAATATACTTTTCTGCAGTTGTTGTCCACGAATTAATTGCAGTTGATCGTGTATCATGTGCAGTGCATCAAGGGCCGTAAAGTGGCCTCCACCAATTTAAACGATGAAAAGTATGCCGCGCTGCTGCTCTTTTTCGAGTTCGTGACTCTCCTGGCCCTAACCCTCTACTGGCGACCCGTAATGACGCGCCTGGCGTTGAAACAATAAAGGCGCCCTCGGTTCTACGTAAAGTCCTTGTATTTCAAACACCCCTCCAGACGCTTTTCAACCGGCGATGTCAGGACCTCCTGCCTCCGGCAGCCACCGGGACCTCGCATGTGGAGTATCACATGATCCCGACACTCGATCCGTCCATCTGCGTTGCAATCAAAGGCATAGCGCTCCGCATAGCTCCGAACAATTCTGCCGGCGCAGCTATCATCCACCACGCATCCTTGGTAGTCTGAAAAAGAAGCAGGAGATGTGAATGGCTTCGTGAATGGTTATTAAACGCCAGTGGCAGGCTGCCAAAGGAGACGATTGCAGAGAAACAAATTGGGACTAAATCAGGAAGTTAGCTTTTCCAAATTGATATAAATCTAGATTATATTCATATATCTCTTTGAATCTTTTCGAATTATCTGCTAAAATTATCTATACAGGGGTGGTCAAAAGTATTTTCACAAATTACACGTACGAACTCATAAGATTTGTGTAAATACTTTTGACCATCCCTGTATATACATATGTACGTTAGAAAAGGTTTTTAAAGCTCTTGACAATTTAAGGCAAATTCATCGAAATTACTGTATTATTTTGCAAAATGTATAGATGTATTAAACTTAAACTCTCCCGTAAAGTCAGTGAGAAGTAAAATGGCAATATTTTAATTGTGTGAACGAGATTTTTGAGATACTCAGCTCTTAGCCGCAATGCATTTCTTTGACTTTACGACTGGTTTATTTCTCAGTATGTGTGTATTACCCCTTGCCAGCGTATCCTTTGGGTGAATTAACCGCTGTGCATCCTGCCAGTAGCCAGGGGAGATGCGATAAATGCCACACTGCCAGTCGGCGCGTCCTTTGCTCCTGCAAACTCCAGGAACATTATCCGTGGCAGCTATGGCCAGGCAGGCCAGACACTCTTCGGTCAGATGCCAGGGTGATGGAAGTGATGTTGGAGGAGGAGTAGTTGGAGGAGGAGTAGTTGGAGGAGGAGTAGTTGGAGGAGGAGTAGTTGGAGGAGCAGTAGTTGGAGGAGGAGATGAAGATGGAGCTATTGCTGGCCGGAATGTTGTTATCGTCTGGGCAGCTGCAAAATGCATTCCAAGGACAAGCGCAATTAGCCATTTAATCGAAACTATTTACCACACAATATAGATTACAGCGGAGGGCAGCGGAGGGCAGCGGAGGGCAGCTGCTGCCGGGCCTAAATAACTCGCAGGACCTCACATTTTAACCACTGGCCCTCTGTGTGTGGGCGAAACTTTTAAGAAACCAGGCACAAACTGGGCGTGGCTTATGGGATGTTAGGATGTTTGGTGAAACAACTTTAAATTGCTGTGGCGCATAGTTTGTGAGTCCGTTAACGAGCCTGTGTGAATGCGAATGGTTTCCTTTGAATTCGACTGGAGTTCTCTTTTATATATTCAACGAAGGAACACACACACGGCTTGAAATCTTAAGGCTTGCTTTATTTTTTCTGGTAAATAAATATTCATTGGCGTAATTTAAGCTGACTTTAATTGTTCCGAGTTTAAACAAAGTTGCTGCCGCCTTATGGCTGCTGATAGCGAGCTAATATTCCTTATCGCCTTACTTTCGCAACTCTGTGATCTGCTATCGCCCATGATGATGAGATGGGGCTCTCATCATTCTAATGGCATTTCTAATCAGTCAACTGGGGAAGAGAGAGAGAAAGAGAGAGAGTGAGGGGCAGCGAGCAGCCCGACAATGTAAACCGCTTATAAAATTATCCGTTAGCGAAGAGCTTTCAGCGATTGAACAAGTGAACAAGGGTCCTTCAAGCAACTCACCCACTCCAGCCGCGGCGACCAGGGGTAGGTGCTCCGCATGGTCCCTGAGATGGATGTGCAGCCTGCCCAGATGATGCTTGTGTCTTAAGTGCATGAAAACGGCGCCAATGACTAGCATCAGGGCGAAGAAAATGGCGCTGGCACTCAGGATCTCGCGGGTGCCGCAGGACCTCCGGTTCGACGAGCGTCGCTGCTTGCCACTCCTTCCGGACAATGAGAGGGCCTCGGCGTAGCCCCGATGCTCTGCCACCCTAGAGGCATCCGTCTCCGTCTCCGTGGCCACCGCCTCCGTCTCCGGATCTGCCTCCTCGGCTAGCTGTAGCACGCTGCTGCTGGAGGATGGATCCATCGCCCCAAGCTGTCGCAATCTGACTAACCCCTCGTCAGTGCCAGAGTCGCCATCGAGCTCCAGGTGCTCGCCGAGATAACCCCGGTTCGATTATCGCTCAATGTTGTCGGCGTAATTGATGCCCACTGCCTGCGGTTTTTACTCTCCACTCTCAGTCGATTTCTCTCGCTCTTCCCAGCAGCTAATCTGTTTCGGTTTTTGTTCTCCTTTCGGCGATTTTTCTGCCATCGAAGTGAACGCCACTTTGTCAGTTTATCTCCAGGTCTCCAGCATCAAGCTGTCTCACGCCCTTCTTTTCTTTATTTTCTTGAGAACTGAGGTGGTTCCGAAATTTGGAATTGAAGGATTTATCTTAGAAGCATTTAATGTTAAAAATATTATTTTGTATAGGAAAAATCAAAGGATGAAACTATACTATTTCTTAGAAAGTATTCACTTATTATTTGGTTTTGTTCCTGGTAATTTTCCACTTGTCTGATATCTCTGGAAGTCAAATTTATACTAAACCAAGTTGATAAATATAAGTCTATTTATTTACAGGTAACACAAATGAGACACTGCAAGAAACCTATAAAATTAAGTCATAGAAATATATAAATAATACCTAAATATAATAAATAAATAGTAGATAAGTAGAAAGTATGGTAAATTTGTTTTGAAATATTTTCTTTAACTAAAATTAAATATTTTAAATATCAAAAAAGAGGTAATTCTAATAACAAAATAAGGTAATTTGCTTTCTCTGCGTGCACCCTTTAGATTAGGTGTCGATTGCACTCCACTTCCATTTGCGACATGACAACTTATGGCTGGCAGCAGCAGCCCATCGATGGGTGGCAATGGGTGTTTGCCGTATGCTGTTTGCGGACGGACAACCTTGCGCATTTGTATGCGCGAATTGTAAACAAATATGAGAAATTGTTGAGACTCTTGCGGCGAAATTGGAACGAGGCGGCAAACAACAGCAGGCGCTGCTATAGTACATACTACATACTATATGTATATAGTACCAGGGGTGGTGCCTTTCGAAGGGGTGTGCCAGGAACCCCTCCCCACCCCCTTGAAGTGGCACTTGTCATACGCAAACTTACTCTTCACCGGCATCGTAATCTGTCAACAGCAAAGTGTTGCTGTCCATACGTGCAATGCATTTCAAAATATATCTCTCTGTTTGATTCGCATCTATTTTATTTATCAGTTTCCTTAACTTCATCGGGCGGCCTTGGTATCAAGTTTGTTGGCATCGATTTGTCGGAAACGATTTCCTTGCTGTTTCCGCTTCCCAAAACGATGTGAGTTCTGTAAGTTTTGGACTTCTCAGTTGGAATAATCAAGAGATATGTGACACGATATTCTGGAATGCAAATGTATTGCATTTCTAAAGCTTCTGACTTGTGTAAATATATATAGATTGTATGATAAATGATGCATTGATCAAGAACATTTATTTATGTTAATATTAAAAATAAATAAAGAGGAATTTCATTGGCAAAATACATATATTTCCCACAGTTTCTCCATGTAAATAATAAACTCCCAGTCTAATTAGAGAGCGGCCCCCCTTTGATGGGACGCCTCTGATCCTGCTCCTTGCACAGGTGCACGGGAAATAAGAGAACTGCTCCGTCACTTAGTTGATTATTCGTTCTGTTTTCGTACAGCAGCCATTTCCACATTGCCTCGCAAATGTCGCCATTGTCTCAAGGCGTTTCCGCTGCCATTTCTGCCATTTTTTCTCCCCCTTCTTACGGCCAAGGCAAAAAGTCATTTGTATGGATGTGGTGGGTGTATGGCTGTGTATATGGTTGGTTGTATGAGATTCCCGCACTAACACATTGCCAGATGAAAGGACGAGACGACCGCAAGCCAAAATCAATTATGGGAAAAATTAGCAGTAGTTGGGCTAAATGGCCTTTATTCGGCCAGGGACTCGAATTCAGTTTCGCTTTTCGGTTTGGGGGTGTAATAATATGCGGTTCCTTGCCTCGTTCCTTGCAAATTTTCCGCTCGAGTTCCCTTTGTGAGCTGGCATTTAAATCGTCCTTCGTCCGTCGTCCTACGTCCCAGCCAAAAAAAAAAAACACACAGAAAAGGGGAAAATGAGCTGAAATCTGAGCGCGAGTACGAGCACTTGGTGCATTCGATTATGGCGTCCGCGGAGCACCCGTTACGGCTCTTTCCGGTCTGATTTCGTCCGCCCCCGCCTTCAGCCCCCCTACGCTCGTTCAGTTCCACTTCCTCCATTTCCATTCCCTTCCTGCTTCGGGTGCTGCTGCTCCTCCTCCCCGGCTGCATGCGATATGCATGAGTTGAGCCAGTGTGGCCATTCCGGCTGATGTACACGGAGCACGTAGCATGCTAAAACAAAGTTAATTAGATTTGCGGCAAGATGCCCATTATGGCTTGAATGAGGGGGTGGAAGGGGAAAGGGGTGATGGGGGTCAGGCAATAGCCCTTTTAATGTCCGGAGTGCAGCTGGTTTTTCAGAATTTCCTTTTCATTGGCTTTGATGAACTCGGGGGTTCGGGCAATTCAACATGGAAGCGTCGATTACCATAGAAAATGTGCAAAATCTGGAACAATTTGTTTTCAATTTTAAATTGTTAACTTGATTACGTGTTCAATTAGTTGGTGTTGCCAAGTTTGGATTGATTTTTAATAGGTTCAGCTAAGATAAATCATTAGTCTCAGAACCTTAACTATTTTAAGCATTTTATTACATATTTTCTGTTTAAAAGTTAAACAAAAACAAACAATTATTGAAAGGAAAGATTTATATTAATTTTAAATTAAACAATAATAAATACATATCACAAGGCACATGGATTTTCATACATTTCTTTACCTAAGTAACTTTTAATTTATTTCCCCATTCAAAAATTCCCACTTTTATCTATTCATATTTCAGCCCCCCTCACATCTCTTGGGATTAAATTGTATTTTAACTAAAAGTTCACAAAGTTTACTACATTCCAGCCAACAGCACTTTAGCAACAAAGTGGTAAAAATGTAAAGTAAAATTCGGCAACAATCGGATTATACTTGCATTTAGAGCCAACAAGAAGACTTTTGCCCAACTGCAGATAATCTCGTTCCGGGTGACTGTGACGGGTATGTGGTAGTCGAGGATTCCCCTTCCGGCTGCATTTACCTCCTATTCTTACTTTCTCCTCTTTTTTTTTGCGTTTTGTGTGGTTTATTCGTCTGGATGGGCTTGGGGCAATTACCGTGCTTAATGGCCTCCAAAATGTTTGCAAAGCCGGCACCCATCTTCATGCAGAGAAAGAAATTATATGATTACTAAAGGGGAATGTACTCTTACTTGGTGTAATTTGTAAGAGTTTATTAAGGTAGAAATACTAATTAGGTAGAACCATTTGAAGTGTATTTTTACTTTATTTGGATGAACTACATTACACAAAGCTACATTACCTTTGGTTTGCCAAAAAGTATGCAATGCTTATTACGCCTGGAGGGCAGGACCTTCCATGGGTGTTAATATTCGACTGCAGGCTGGCAACAATTTCCTTCGTTAAATGCAAATCAAGTTGATGTAATATTATGCTAAGATATACACTCCCAGACATAAATATCTGCCACTCTGTAATTGGTGCATATTTGAATATAAGATTGTTTTTATCAGTGCAACATCCACTCCGGCACTTTCCCTTCCTTAAAGCAAACTGGGCGTAACTTTTTTTATATTTACGAGCTGAATGCATCTCAACATCATCGTTCTTGCTTCTTCCTTGCAGTTTGGCAGCGAGCAGCGAGTGCGGCTAATGCATTTCGTGGAGGATAAAGTTATACCATTACGGAGGCGCGTTCGCTACTACATATGCAAATGTCAGCTTGTTAACGACAAAGTTGAATGATTGAAAATGCAAATTGCGAGTGCATCTGACTTGCGGCGTTGCACGGAGCTGTTGCTGCAGGTGCAGCAGGAACAACAACAACAACAAGAAATCAAGGGCACCGCAAATTAAGCCACGACGACAACCGTTAAAAGTGGCGGAAATGACACAGTCAAAATGTATCGTTGCAAAAATTGGTTTTGTGCACGCAGCAACAACAACAACTATGTGGATGTGGCACTAAGTGACCCTCCAACAGCAACAACAACAACACCACTTTCGACAACCGCGAGTCGCAATAACAGCGCCAGCGCCAGCAACAACAACAACAGCAGCAGCATCGGTAATAGCAGCAGCAGCAAAAGCAATCAACACACAAACCCAGCCACAGCGGGCGGCTTTAGGGGTGCAGGTGCTGGTGCTGGTACCAGCTACCCCAATCACCCCCACGCCGCCAACGCCGCAGCCGCCCACTCTGCCTCATTTGGCGCCGCCGCCGATGAGCCATCGCCGCCACAGGCCCATGTGGTCACCTTTCTGGACGATACGGCCAGCGGCAGCAATAGCGGTGCCGTGACCAGCAGTCGCCTCGTAACCACCGCCGAGCTTCATCAGGCCCACATGCTGGAGCACCACTCGAATCTGGACGCCATCGAGCAGGCGGATGATTTCATCTATGGCCCCGGCGCTGGGTTGTCGCTGTGCGACGACAGCCTGCCATCGGCCAAAAACTGCTATCGACTCGTTATGCTCGGGTACGTATACGACACGTGGTCACAGGGCGGAAAAACAGGGGCAACAGGGTGTATCGAAGATGCAACTTGCTGCAGGTGAAATTTATAAATTGTATATAAGGAAACATACTATATTTTTATATTTAACTTGAATACTTTATTTTAAAATCAAAATTTGTACAAATAATAATAATTATTTAAACAATTCTTCTTCAAAGTCAAGTCCCTTCGTTTTTCTTTGGTAATAATATGTCTTATTTATGAAGTTAATATAAACCAAATAGATAATGTGCTTACCCCCCTTCATTCTTCTGAGTAAAAGTCCACTGAGCTTGGTGGGTGACTTGACCAGTGTCCAGCGTCAATCAGCTTCAGATTCTCAATCTCAAACCCAATCTCGTTTTCTAATTTCCATTCCTCGTGCAGCTCATCACGCGCCGGCAAGTCGTCGATTGTGGCACGTTTCCTGGGCAATAGGTTCGAGGAGGCCTACACGCCGACCATCGAGGAGTTCCATCGCAAATTGTATCGCATACGGAATGAGGTCTTTCAATTGGATATTTTGGATACTTCTGGCTATCATCCGTTTCCCGCAATGCGCCGTTTGTCATTTCTAACTGGTGAGTGTGTGTGACGTCTTGGCCATCAAATAGTTGTTGCATGTGTGTGTGTTCCAGCGAAATGCGGCAAACGCCAGGAACGCACGTACCATCACTTAAGTTGTCGACCGACCAACCGACCGACCGCCTTCATTGGGTGCCATTTAATGTCCTATAAATTATCATAAAAATCAGGCTCAGCTGCTGGCGCCCCACGTTGGGCTCTATACCCTTTTTGTGGGCATATTCCGGTGACTTGCCCTTTTCCGCCAAGGGTGTCGTTAAAATTCAAAACTAAGAGACCTGCACCTATAATTAGGTTCGAGGACCTTGAAATTAAAGTTTCACAAATTAGTATTTTGTTATGTATAATTTATTAGGGGGAGAACTCACTTATGGCGGGAAATAAATATGCCATATTTTATTAAAGCCTTGTTAGCGTCGTTTCTGATAATATAATTAGGCTAAGTGGCCTGTAAGAATTCGATTATAGTAATTTAAGGACATTACTTCAACTTCCCGAGTGCTGCTGCTGCTCTAACATATTACCAAGTTCTTTCTCATAGCCAATCCCTGACCATTTCTCGCATTAACAACACAGCTTAATATAGACAATTCCACGCTTATCCCACATCTTTCTGTGATTTCTCCTTGGTACCGATAAAAATACTTTATTTATTGTTTAGTCACGCCCTCGCAAGAACTTATTCCCACTAATAATGGCGTACGAAAATATAAATAAATATGAATGGCTAACAATAAGTAGGGTATCCGTGTATCAGTGGCATGCAGCTATTGATTTTCCCATTCCCGATTTTCGGGGCATCCGAATTACCCTAAACAAGTCAGACCCCCCCACAAGCACACACGCTCACACCCAATCCCGAGCACATTAACATGGGGGAGATGAGCTTCAGATGTCAGGAGCGCTTTATATAGTGTCGGGAAAATTGCGAGTGCGTAGGTCATAGATGCGGGGCCATAAATAAGCAATAAATTTGCATTTGCTAAATCAAACGGCGATTAATGTCTCCCTTTATGGTTTTCGGTTGCTTTTTTTGCCTTTGCAGGGGACCTTTTTATCCTCGTCTTCAGTATGGACTCCCGAGAGTCCTTCGAGGAGGTGGTTCGCCTGCGGGAAAACATACTGGAGACCAAGTGGGCTGCCCTGAATCCTGGCTCAGGCTTCAAGAAGAAGAGCCTTCCGAAGATTCCCATGATACTGGCGGGCAACAAATGTGATCGCGATTTTAAGTGAGTACAAAGAGTATATATAATGTATAATGTGACATATATATCTGAATCTTCCCCCCAGAACGGTGCAAGTGGACGAGGTGATGGGCTACATTGCTGGCCAGGACAACTGCTGCACCTTTGTGGAGTGCTCGGCGCGTCAAAACTACCGCATCGACGACCTCTTCCACTCGCTGTTCACGGTGTCCAATCTGCCCCTGGAGATGACCCCCAATCACCACCGCCGGCTGGTGTCCGTTTTCGGGGCCCCTTCGCCGCTGCCGCCCCACGGCTCGGCGGTGGGCGGGACCAAGAAGAACGCGCTGTCCATCAAGCGGCGGTTCAGCGACGCCTGCGGCGTGGTGACCCCGAATGCCCGGCGCCCCAGCATCCGGACGGATCTCAACCTGATGCGTTCGAAGACGATGGCCCTCAACGAGGGCGAGGGCGTGAGGACCACGTCGCGCTGGAACCGCTGCACCCTGATGTAGGATGTAGCCCCGATCAGGGCCGTGTGATAGTAGTAGGGGAGAGCGGATCCTTGGGAGGGCCCAACAACTAATTATAAACGCAGCGTTTGGGTGATTTCGATTTCGATTTCGATTCGATTTTAGTGTAAATACTCTCGTAGACATGGCGCGGCAAGTGTGTTGAAACTATTAATTAATTGTGCATTTAGCACTTTTTCGCGCAGTTGGATTTGTTTTACAATATGCATAATTAAATGGCAAAGCGATGCCACAGAAGCACCACCCACTCAACTCTGTCCAATCCGAATACTCTCGCAGGCACTCGATGCTCGGTTTTTCCCCTTCATTTTTTGGCATTACATTTCCCATTTTAATTATAATAATTGTTATTGTGATCGTTGTAATTGCACATTTACTTGACGCACCCACACATACACTCACAAATATTTGAAAACCAAAAAAGCAGAGGACAATAATGTTAAAACGTACTTGGAATTGCTGGATTCGTACTTGTTATTCAAATTTAATTTCTAGATTTAACCAATTGAATTTACATGAATTTATATTGCATTATATTTTAGTGTTATCGTTGATTGTTGAACACACACCAGAAACAACCATTCTGTTCCGGCACACACACACTCGAATCCAAAACAAACCTTTCGAAGGATTGCATATCAGCCAAAACTGGAACCGAAACACACCGAATCAAAGCTCTTGAAGGGAATCTTGACCAACTAACATACCAACTAACTCTACTGTAACACTGTACACCGATCGAAGCAGACCTAAGCAGCCTATCTATGGCAAACTATACTGCATTAGGCATTAATGCAAAAAACATATAAGATACACACTTCTAGCGTTAAACCGAATTTATCAGATCTGTTCCTGATTCGATTGGGTGGACATCCAATCGGGAACAGCTCCGTGTACGTTTAGCAAATTCGAGTTTCAATGTAACCTAAGCAACAGCAACAATTTTCGCGAGTTTAACATTTATCAACGTATTATCGATAATGGAATTACAAAACAAAAAACATATGCGTTTCAGCGCGGCATGGAACCAAGACCAAATGATTATTCTAGCTATACAACAAGGACATACATACATACTTACCAGTGGCATAAATGCTAACCCTAATATATGTACTAACTTACCAGTTATTGAGAATTCAAGCATATTTTAGGCAATTACAGTTAATGTAAAAACAAAAAGAAAAAGCAAAAAAACAAAGTGCAAATATTTACAATTTTCGCGTTGGGCCAAAGTGCACGAATATAAACAAAAAATAAATAAATTGAAATAAGGATTTAGTAACCGGAGGATTCTGGCGAATATTCGCTGAAGTTATAATGATTTACTATTAACCATGAAAGCTAACTTTTTAATGCTTTGGATTTGCATTATTTATTTACATATTATGTATATTGCAAACGATTGAATTACGATTAAATAAAATTTAAAACAACTTAAGCGATGTAGAGTTTTTGACTTCAGGATGGCAGGATGTAAAAAGTGTAAGGAATAGGGAATGTTTTGAGCTTTTCAGGGGAGCAAAACTTGGCTTGAGCTTAAAGTTGCAGAAGGATAACAAAGTACGTAGTGATGCCATTTTGGTTCTCAAGGAACCAGTAGCTGGGAATCAGATTGTATTATTTAAATCTTGAAAGGTAATCAAATATGAATCGTACTTCAATTTGATGTGGATTTGAATACAACGTGCTTATTTTATAATTGGAATAAATACTTAAGGACACCTCTTGAAACAAGAACATGTTAAAGGTTATAAAAGGTTGTCTCAGTTAGTAAAAATTAAAAATATAAATCGAAATATATTTATTTAACTTATTTTCGTTTCAAATAAATATAGAAAAGAGCTTCAAATACTCTCGGCGTACATTGGAAGCTTCAAAGCTTTGGTTCAATAATCAGTAAAGCTTACCTATCTCTAAAATAAAAGCTACAATATGGTTGAAGCACAGGAAATAACTTTATTCAATACGTTTAGCCAAAGCTTTTCATGAGGATTCCCTATGATAGCTTTTAAAAATGTCTCCAAAAAAAATCCGTTACTGCGTAAAGCTCTAAAGAGTTTACTCACTAAATAAGCATAATTTGTTTATTAATGAACGTGGCTAACCACCCAGGCTCTTGACCAGTTTGACCGGAACTTCGTCACACCTGGCGTATACTTGATGCCTCGCCACATCCGCTGTCATTTCGGCACAACAACAAATCAAAGGCCGACCAGTCAAGTGACAACAACAGCAACAACAACAACAATCTGGCCCGAATTACAAGACATTCGTTGGTAAAAATTTATGTTTTGCAGACGCGACGGGCATCACGGGTCCTAAATAATTGCCAACTGCCGGCCTGGAAAAGTAACAGGAGCACGTGCACGTGGCGATGACGCCGACACATTTACGCCCAATTGAACAATTTTCCGGAGCGTTGGGTGAAGGGGGGGGCGGCGGCAGCAAAGGGGGAAAGTGAGAAAGCTGGAACAAAGGGATAGCAGTGAACGGTGGGGTGAACGGAGCTCGCCCATGTGGCTAGAGGGCATCCGCTCAAAAGTGCAGTCAATTTTAATTGCTTGTCCGATCGCAGACAGGGGCTATTAATAGGCTTATGGCCGGCATGATATACCGATGGCTTTCCGTGGCGTTAGCAGCCGCTCGCTTATGCAAGTGGATTGCCATTGCAGCTGCACTCGATAATCGCTGCGAACACACGAAGCCGGGTCCCGGGTCCCGGGTCCCAGGACCCACCTCCCCTGATACCTAATACAATTTGCATATGAAATTTCCGTCTGCCAATTACAATTCGCCCAAAATAGATTAGTTCCCAAAAAGCCAAATCATAATTTTAATTATGTATTATGTATTCGGAGGGCTGCCTCGTCGGCTAATTAAAAGTTAAGCATTTTAGCATTTTGATTTGATTGTTTTATTTGGATTTCCCAATCCGACTATCCCCACCTGGTTAGTTTAATTAGCAGCAGAAGATGGGTGCGAATCGGGGGCGTGGTCACTGCAGGGTACCTGCACTTGCACCTGAGTGGTAAATGCTGGTTCCTGGGGTGGCAAATATTTGCCCAACAGCAAAATGGAAAACTTATCGCACGTTTCCCAGCCAGACTTTGCTCAGTCAGCCCTGTTTAACTATCAGTCGGCCGGGCCAAAAGAAATGGAGAGCGGAAAAACTTTCTATGTAAACAGGAGCCGTGTTGACGATGCCGTCTTTAAGTCAACTAAACCTGTTCACTAACAACAAGGAGCGGCACTGAAAAAGACCAGGATATTAGGGAAAATAAATTATATTAAGAATAAATATAGAAATGGAACCAAAATAAACCATATTACAAATAAATCTAAAAATGCAACCAAAACTAAATTATAAGGAGACAATGAAGAGGTTTTAGGTCTAGTAAATAAATATTTGTTTAGTATTTTATTTAGCCAAATTATATACTCCACTTTTGAATTATTTATAAATTAACCATGAATAATTCAGTGTTATTTAAGAATACCTAAAATAGAATTATAACTATTTACAAGCTTACAAAGTTGTATAATCATTTATATTCTGTTAATCAAAAGGGGCTAGGAAATAGTAAGGATGTGTAAGGTAATGAGTTTTTAATTCATATTTTAGCTACGGTTAAGGTTTTCTTAGCTAAAATATGAATTAAAAACTCATTATATTACACACCCTTACTATGTCCTTGTCCCATTCCTTCCCTCTTTTTGGTTCAGTGCATTTGTTGGCACTGCCGCTATCGTTGGCGTATTTGCTTATTGTGTTTGTAAACATTGCTAACAACTTGAGTAATGCCGGCGACAATGCCAGTATTGCCACTTGCCATTCTGCCACGCCCGCGCCCTCAGCTACAGCCACGGCGGCTACACCTACGCCTGCAACTGCTAATAGAGATGAAGGGGAACCACCGCTGCCTTGCAAGTTTGTAAGTGCCCAAGTTTTTCAATTAAAAGTTGCTACCTTTTGTGTGTTACTGCTGCGGCATAACATAAATACGCATGTGTGCACACCTCACGGCGACTGCCAATGCTGCGACTGTATGTGTTTATATACGTTTATTCCGCGTACGTATTCGTATTTGCCGACTTTTTGCCTAATCACGCTGCCGCCTGATATATCAATAGGCCCCAGGGCTGAGCGGAGGAGGATCGCCTGCATTATAAATCAACAGAAGAGGCAGGCAGCCGGGCGGAGGCAAACAACAAGCCCACCGCCGACAAACAAACAAACAAACAAATAAGCGAACACAAACGGCGTACGACAGGTGTTGAAGGCGAGGGCATTATAAATTCATACGAAAAAATACCGAAACGTCAAACAAATTGCAAGTTTTCAGTTGCATTTCCGCAAAACGTAACTGAAATAATACGTTGCCGGCAACGCAGCAAAGTATGCAACAAAAGCCGGTGCGGTGGCTCTGGCTCCGGACCCGGCTTGGGCATTTGCCCAGAGTTGGCTCTACCTTCGTGGTTATCGGATGGCGGGGCACACGGACAAATTGAAGGTAGGCCATGTAGCAGCCCCCGGAGCAACGTCTTCGACTTGCAGCCCGCCCCCCCTGGCCCCTGCAACTCACCTTTGCCCTGCCCTCAGCCCTTTACCATTTCCCGCCTTTCCCAGCGAGCTTTCCTCGCTTTTCCTGCTCGCATGACAAGTTGAAATGTTGACGGCTCACTGACATTGTCTGCCAGTGTATACGTGCCCTGCTGTATCGGTACACAGGAAGAAAATGTATTAACAAAATAATAAATAAATCTAGAAAGAGTCAAAAAGCTAAGTAAAAATATATTCCCTTCCTGATAAAAGCCACATTATTATTTATTTTATTACAACCTCTTATTACATGACTTTTTCCTACATTTTCTCTCAGTGCATATGGGTATGAGCTGCATGCATGTATGAATGATATTGTGGCTCGACGTGGCTGCTCTGCAAGAATCTCATACAAAGTTATGCAAATTCCGATTCCGCTGTCGCTGTCGCCGCTGTGTGTTGACGTCGCGAGGGCTTCTGGGATGTGAGCCGTGTTCCCGGGTACTGGGGACTGTGGGCGTGGCATCGGTTTCTGCGGTTTTGGCATGCATAATTGTTGGTTTTTAGTTACACGTGAGTTGGGCCGTGCAGCCCTCCCAGTCCTCCGCCCTTAGCCATATTTATACATGTTATTTGTTGGCTGTAATTGTCTGTCTTGGGTACGGCTAGCATTCTGGCGATTAAAAATTAAATACTGGCCCTAATAAATGCTAGCCTTCAAACGAAAGTAAGATATACGCAAAGGGAAAGGTTAGCCCAGTTATTAAAAATATATTACCTACTTTAAGGAGACACTAGCTTGTTTTTTTTTTCTATTATTTATTATATAATTTAATAGAACTCCAACTCATTTGAACTTCAAGACTCCACAGGCCCATCTGCCTTGATTAGAACCCATTCATAACTCGGTGTAATTCGAAATTCCCAATGGCTATGATAGATTGTAAATCACATGCGGGCAGAGCAATAATCATTTCTCAGACATTTGCTATTTTCGTGTCCCTCTCACCTTGGACATCCTGCCAAGAACTGTAGCCCCTCCCGATCCCCCTGAAAATCCCCTTGTATCCTCACACAACTGGGGGCTATCATCAAAAAACAATTCTCTGCGTTGCGTCCGCAGAATAATGGACGTTAGGCCGCCGCGTCTTGATAAGCTAAATGATAAATTGTTTTTATTCGTGACATATGTACGCCCATGTGTGTGTGCGAACTTGTTACGGATGCTGCATGCGTCCCTCTGTGTGTGTGTGTGTGTGTGTGTGTGAGTGTGGGTGGGAAAGTTGTTTTGTGTTTTTCTGGTTTCAATAAAAAAAGAGAAGATCCCACCCAGCGCCAAAGAAAAACGAAGAAGCTGGAAAACAAGCTCGGAAAACTTGTAAATGCGCCTGGGCACAAAAGTGGAATCTAATAAGCTCACGGCTAAATGTGTTATGATGAATGACATTGTCAGCCGCACACGGAATTTAAAACTTTTTTTTATTTTTGGCTTGGCAGACCTCGGAGCAAGGCTTATAATTGAAAACTCCCAAAATACTTGCATGTAGCGGTTGAAAAACTATAAAAAGAAAGTTATACAATTCGGAATGTGTCGTGTTCACGGGGCTTGGGCTGGAATTCAAATATGTCCTTGTTCGACTTGTAAAATATTTTATTCTTTGATTAAATAGAATTATAAAATACTTGGGCATGCTTTAATTGAAATTTGTATAGCCAATTTATCATAGTAATTCAAGACATAAAGAAATGCATGGAAAATGGATTTTAGGAATCCGTTCATGGGTATTTCATTAAAAATAAATTTATATATGAAAGGAAACTACCGAATAAATAATTATCAATATAAACATTCTACAAAAATACAACCATAATTGAAATAGAAAATCTAGAACACGTTTTGAATAAATAAATAAGAGAAAACTTTCACCATTTCCACTTACAACAAACAAAATATATTCAGAAATATTAAAGCTTCGATTTGGAATAAATTTCCCCTGCTTTTGGGAGGCAGAATTTTGATTTGGCTTCACAGCTAATCAACTAATACAATATTTCCGCATTCATTCATTAAATTAAAATTTCATCCCGCTCATCTGGCTTGATTGCTTTGTGCCTAAGTGGCGGTCGCTGGCTCCAGAAAGGAGCCTCCTTCGCTCTCCACATTCCCCGTGATATTGCGGCTACCAACAACAATCGGTGGTGGGCGGTCCCAATCCCAAACCAAATCGCAACTGTTGGCACTCGGCGGCGGCTTCTTGGCCTGTTTGTTTATTTGCCTGACAGCCAGCCAGCCAGTCAGCCCCGGCATAAGTATCTGTATCTGCGGTTGCAGGATGTATCTGCGGGATATTTGAGCATCTCAGGCATATCCGGAAACTATGTTGGGCTGCCATTGAAATTCATAAAGCATCAATGGCCCCACCTAGCTTCGAGCTTCGAGGGCTGCTGCGTGGCTCTTTTTGTTTGAAATCATTTGCTTTAATTCAAGTGAAAAATTATTTAAATTGGTTATCAAGCGTGCGGCTCAGACAAACATCAGTGTGGCTACGGATGCAGATACAGCTACAGATACACAGGTACACGTGCTATAGACATTCGTTTTTCTTTGCTTTCGTCTCCACCCAACCCCGCAAATACAGAAAGCCTGTCCCGGCTGTTGTTTTGTGGGTGGAAATGAAAATTGATTCGAAGCTAAATGAAAAATATTGATCAAAGTAATTTCTTGGCTTTCGTCCCACGTAGATGAATTTGTAATATTTTTTATTTAGTGAAAAATATACGAGAAGCATATTATATTTCCCAATGCAGATAGACAGCGATTGCACCTGGATCCACATGGGGATTTGCCAGATATGACAGAATTATTTAGTTCACTCTGAAATATCAATGCGTGTTTATGGATATTAATATTTGAAAGGCCAAACACCCGAAACCCAGTCGGTACGATGGCAGCTGCTAACTTTTTATTATCAACTTTAATGAATTTGAAATCAGAATCAAAACTAAAAGTAAGACCATTTGAATAAATCGATTTGCTGGAACCATACTTCAGTATTATATTTCCATTGAATTTAACTGATAATTTGATTAACACAAATACACCTTTAAAAAGACCCTTTCTTACCTCTCTAGATTTCCAAATAAAAATATATAGAAGCATTGCCTTTGATAGTTTAGTTTTTATTATCTCGTATTATTCAATTATATTATTATGCTATTATTATGTATTCATGTTACGCTCTTTTCATCATATTTTAGACTTAGGACTAGAGGGTTCTGTTCTTCTGCACTTCAGTTTTGATTTCACTAAATATATACTTTTTTTTTACTTTAATCGTACTATATATTGCCACCTTGCGGCTGCCGCTTTGTGTTCTGCGCGTTTTGTGGTTTATTGTTTTAAATTAATACCTTAACTGTCGTTACAATTACATTTAATTACATTACAAATTTTGTAGTTGGAAATGCATTGGTTAAATGCAAAAAGAAATTATTATATAACTAACTATGCTCGGTAATTATAATTAGAATTTAGTTAAGTATTCGTTATCGGATGACAATAAATTACGAATTTACCATCGGTGTGTGTGTGTGAGTGTGGGGGGGGGGGCTGGATAATGGCATGTTACGCTATAATTGCATTATCCTTACTCATCATCAGATGCATATAAAAACGGCGATCCGAATGGGAATTCCGATTACGAATATTTTCTTTTTTCTTACTGGAATCGCGCGCTACACTGTAGAAAATCTCTGGCCTAAGGTTGGAGTAGAAATCGGTTGTAAAACATACGCGAGTACATCCTATATATATGTATATATATAGTATAGTATAGTATAGAGATAGACTGTGGGCAGAAATGAGCTGCATGCGATAGTTAAAAACGGTACTCGGGTTCCTTATATAATGTACACACACCTAGAAGTCTTTTGTCGACAAAAATACACATTTATACACGCATATACAGAGTCCGGTGAAGAGGTCCTCGATTCTCGGGTGCATTGCCATACGAGCTAAGTAGGATACTAATTTGGCCAGTAATGCGTAGGCGGAGGCGACTTGCGATCCTGCGATCCTTGGATCTGCTGCTGTGTCGAGGGTGAGCTTACGTAATTACAAAAATTACATTACTTTCGGTTACGGCTATCGTTACGTTACAAATTACAGATTACGAGCTACGAATACGTTTCCTGCTTGTACAAAAAATTGTTTGTTGTTGCCCTCGTCGCCATGTCCGGAACATAAAGTACACCCCAATATATATCCACGATATATATATATGCATATACTATATATGTTTATGAAATATATTAGACATTACCTACGAGTAGTGTGTGTATGCGTACGGGTATTATAAGTATGTATTTATATGCAACTTCCACATCTGTCGTCTGAGTATTCTTTTTTTGGTTTCTGTTTGGAATTCGCTGATTATATGCATGGCCATGATTTACGTTTACATTCAATGTATAGTATGTACGTGTGTGTGTGCTGTGATTTGTTTTGCCTTGTTTTTGTTTTTGTTTTGCCTTGTTTTATGTATGAGAATGGTTTGGTGTGACTGTGACTCCTCCCTGCTCCTTGCTCCTTGCCGCGGCCGCTGCTTCCTTCCGGTTCCGCTTACAGCAGTAAATTTTCTAAATGCGCTGCATACTCCTCGGCCGTGCTGAACTCCAGACTTTCGCTCTCGTCATGACTGTTACTGCGACTGTTGCGGTAGCTGTGACGGAGCACAGAGAGAAAATCAAGTAACAAACATTAATTTGTTATATTATTAATTAGGTTTAAATATGGCTACAGGATTTTAAGGCCAAAGAAGGCTGCTAGAAGAAGTCTTGACATATCAAAACTTATATTTAAGACAGACAAAAACAAACACAAAGCATTTCTGCCAGTGTACAAGTGCCAGGGTGTAATGAGCAAAGTTGGCGAGCCATAAAACGTTAATGCCAAATCAATAGGACACGTGTAAGTACCTGCTGCCGCCGAGGTCCCGCTTCTTGCGCTTGCGATCCTGCGAGAGGGCCTCCACGCACAGGACGATCAGCTTGCCGTCGCAGGACTGCCGCTTCTGATCGAGCAACTTATGGCCCTCGAGGTTGCTGGCATAACCGGACTTGTCGTGGGCGCTCGAGTGCCAGGCATCGCAGTATGTGTCCATGGACCGCTCGCCATTGGGCAAGGAGCCATGCCAGACCATCTTCATGGGCCTGCAAAGGGAAGTTTATTTATAATTTAAGATAATTGTAATATTTAAATATATATATTACCACAACGGATCCGTCATCACGTTCTTGCCACTGAAGCTGTAGATCCGCGGCGCCTGCGAGAAGAATCCGCCCTGGCCATTGAAGATGCCCTTCCAGGAATTAAAGAGCACATCGCCGCGCGTATTCACCACGGGCAGGTCCCGGTCAGCCGGACGGACAATCGAGTCCAGATTCTGTACCCTGCAGGCGACGAGGAGAGTTTCAAGTTATGGCCTTCATACGAGCGGCAATTACACGCGAACCGAACAAACAAATTGCCATCAAAAGATGTCTGGGGGGGCAGGTGCTTTGTTCGCTTATTTATTTATGTTTTCCCACCAATCCTCCCCCTCCATAGCATTGGGTAAATAAATCGCACGAAATTGTTTTCCCAAGCTTTTGTTTTCATACTTTGAGCGCGTTTTCTGTGCTTTTTTTTCCTTCTCGATTTTCGTTTTCGCTCCGCTTCAAATATCAAGATTATGCGGCAACTAATGAGTTCCCAAAGTGTCGGCTCAGCCGGGAAACGTGGCGTATGAGCAACGCGGCGCATTGAAGCGCCAAATACAAGGGGATTTGAGGGAAAATCTTAATAGCTTGGCGCTGGAAAACTAAACCGAACAGGAAAACAAGCCTAAGACGCGTGAAAAATCTAAAGAAAGATAAGACACACTCGCCGCGAGCTCAGTGCCCCCATGCTCCGCGCTCCCTTCGTACTTACCTGGAGGAGAGGAATGCCTTGAAGGTGCCCAGGAGGCCCGCCCGTCGTCCCTGCCGATAGCAGGCAAAGTCCGCACCCCGGATCCCCTGCAAATCGCCGACAGAGGGCTCGTTCAGCGCCGCCACGCGTAGCTATTCCGGATACGGCAAAAAATATGGCATGAAATTAATGCGGAATTTATGTCAAGCATTTTAAGATCTAATTAATACAGAATTTAATAGCCAGAAATTGTTTGTTTAACAAAAGGTCTCCGTCGGCAAAGCCTCCGGGGGAGGCTTCTCGCCAAGAATGATAGGTGGGCGTAATGGATAGTAAAATACTTCAAATAATTGTCGTTGGGTCGGAGCTGGGCGGGGGTATATAATAACAAAAACAACGCAAAATGCCGAGGGGAAACAACCTCCTCCTTCGAGGCACAGAGGAAAAATATGTATAAAAAATTATGGGACGTGGGCAGGATCTAGCTTAATTGAGGGCCAGGGAAGAGGAGGACTCACCATTCGCGGATACCACTGGAATTGCGATTTTAATTTGATATTATTTTCGATCCCGTTAATTTTGTTCGCAGACGCAGCCATGAGATGTGGGACAAAAATACATTTAATTTAATAAATCCAAATGGGAATTCCGAGAATTTAAAACACCGAAAGAAC
The DNA here is from genome assembly GCA_018874675.1 of Drosophila baimaii. NCBI lineage: Eukaryota > Metazoa > Arthropoda > Insecta > Diptera > Drosophilidae > Drosophila > Drosophila baimaii. Next base: position 20,704 of record JAEIIU010050417.1, read on the forward strand.
ACACGCACACACAAAAAGGAGTTCTCAACATTCTTGGCTTTCGTGTGGGATGCGAATCGTTGAGAACTAAGCTTCAAGGATTACCCAAAAACAAAAGGACGAAATTCAATCAAGAAGCGACTAGTTAAAAAAGCAAATCACACACACATAGAGCTACACACATATAGAGACGTATAAGTAAATAAACATGGAACTTATTTGAATAGGAAAAAGAGAGAGTTTCCATCGCATTAATGAAAACACAAAACCATCGATAGACAGAGACAAAAGCAGAAAATCAAACTACACCAATTGTTCCGCGTACAACAACAGAACTCAAAATGCAATTTTCGCTAATTAGAAATATTTTCATTGGCCAGCAAACAAAATCAAATTATTTATTCAACGAGTATGTGCAAGAGTCGTTCACTATTTTTCGAATTTCACCGCTGCTTTTTGTTATATATTTTTTAGAGTCGACACTATGGTATGGCGATATTAAAGATTTAATTACCGTTTCGTATTCGGGCGCGGTTGTAAACTGCATTTAACGACAATTAATTATAAATAAGTTTAGTAAGGCTTATCAATAACATTTGGCTCTAGTTTCTGTTTAAAAAGTATTAATTACAAAAGGTAAAACTAATACACACGAATAATCTCCGTTTTTATATTTTCTATAATAGCCAGAACTAATGATATAGCATTTTAACTATATTTTTATTTAAATTAGGGATGTATTTTGACAGAAAAAGTACGATATCGGAGTTTTATGTATCCAAATTTGAAATAAATTTAATGTAATTATATAGATATTAACGAAATCCAAATTAGCAAATTCAATTTATAAATATAGAAAATTATTCGTGTGTCCTTGCGTGAGTTTAATTTGAATAACTTAGTGTCATGAACTAAGGAACAAAGTATTGTGGTGTCCTTATTTCTGTTTCCTTCTGGGATAGTTCAGATAGTTCCAATAGCACTGATAGTTCAGTTAACAGAGTGTTGTGTTAGAGGCTCTCTCGCGGCGGGAAATGACAGTCTGGTGCCGGGCCGGATCGATGCTTAATAAATAATTCATTTTTAACTCATCAAAGTGGAGTACACTTAATGCGCGCACAAAGGGAATCCCAGCTAGAACTTCTGATTTCTGATTTCCATTCGAGGCGCTCTTAATTTACGCCCGACATCAATGTCATTATCCCGCCGGAGGATACGAGTGCGAGTGCGAGTAGATGTAAGTGTGGAAAGTGGCAAATGGGTGGGGGGAAATGGGGAAAATGGGGAAACACAATAAAAAGATCGAGGGGAAAAATGTGAAGTCGAGTCGATTTCCATCACTCACCGTGGGCGTATTGAGCGGGGGCGGCGGGCTGTTAAGCAGGTTCTTCGACTGCAGGTCGAATCGCATCGAGGGCGCCACCGTGGTGGGCGGCGCGGGCGTGGCAATCGGCACCAAGGTGCCCAGCTGTTGGGAGGAACAAAATTAAATGCGAAAACGTAATTAAAAGGCGGGCCCCGCGACGAGTCGAGACAAACAGCGAGCGTTTGACGAATTTGTAATTAATAAAACAAGAGCCCTGCGCAAATATTATAGTATGCTCCGCTCCGCAGACCCTTTCAAGTAGTTAATATTTCAGCGCGACTCTGCCAACGGAAGGCAAACACACAGCCGCTCTCATTCGAGCCATTATGATGAGAGGAAATCAGCGCTGTTGTATTGAAACTTTTGCTCAAATATTTGCATTACGTGTAGGAATTTATGTATCTGTCCCGGTCGCAGTTCCCAGTCTACTTCGCTGTGCCCTTTTCACCCGCTTCCCTCTCAATCCCGACCTGTATTAGGGTCAAATTTTCGACTGCCATAATGCGCGACGTCGTCTGACAAAAGTTTTAATTACTATTTTGAACTTTAAGTAGTCGACTCGTGTACTGAAATCTAATTAGGATGGCGCCTCGGCTACCATCTCTCGGTATCCCGGCAGACAGCTGTGTGTATTTGGCCCAGACGAAATGCGAAATGCAAATGGGAAGGAAGACTACACTGGCCCAAAAATGTACACACAAGCTGTCAGTGTAAATAAAAGCCATAACAAAGGGTTTAAAGACTGCTCTACCTACCTCTACGGGAAACCGTTTCATACATAAGTAGATGCCATTTCAAATAATCCGCAAATATATGTTTTTTCTTCCTCTGTAGCCGACTGACTTCCTGACTCCCCCCGATTTGCTGAAATTTCGCCAACAAAAGGGCCCCTTTTTAGCTTTGCCTCGATTTTGCCATATTACTCGGCGCACCCTGACAGTTCATGGTCCTGCGCCGGGTTTTTGTTGTCAAAAGTATTTAAATGCTGCCGTCAAAGGCAAGAGATTTCGTTTTCATTCGGGGCTGCCTTATGCACATGCCAGTTGCCAGGAGCCAGCATCCAGGAGCTGGGAGCTGGGAGTCAGAAGCCAGAAGCTAGTAGCCCGAAGGCTCGGCCACGCCCACCAGGCACAGCCATGCTGTGCTGGCTTTTGTGCCCTGCAACAACGGAAGCGGAAATCGAATCTCGAGCAGTTTTTTGCAGCTCCCCAATTCTGAGAATATTGTACACTTTGGCACAATTCAGGCAACTGCCACTACATGCTATATGTATGTATGTATGGCTGTGTGTGTTATCACTAACCAAACAACATATAGACTAGTCATTTCATACAACGAAAATGGACACAAAAATTTCTTAGCGACAGGCCCCAGCG
>JAEIIU010050419.1:0-30831 GCA_018874675.1 Drosophila baimaii
ACAAATTATCTGCAAGGGTATATAAACTTCGGCTCCGCCCGAAGTTAGCTTTTCTTACTTGTTTATGATGATTTTTTCGCTAGACCCGGCCCGCATCGTGTTGCAAACAGCTTGTCCTTGTCCGAACTGTCCACACAAAGCGCGACAAGAGCCACGGAGACAAAGAGCAAAAAATGTTGTACGCAAGTCCATTTAAAATGCATTTACATTAACATTATGATGAGGACGGGGCCTTGAGAGTGCCGGATCGGATCGGATCGGATGGGATGGGATGGGATCGGTTCCCTCTGTGTGGCCACTGGCCAGTGCCAGTCCAAGTCCAGACTGAGTCCGGGAAGGGAGCTGGCCAGAACAATTACAATTGTATCCCTGCGATTCCGATCGATCGCTGCGATAGCTTTGATGTCGTATTTGGTGTGTTTTTAGTGCAAGATTTGGCGCTTTTTTGTTCGCTTTTTTTGCTGGCCTCTTGCTTTCAGCTTTTTGCTCTCTGCTTCTTGCCCTGATCAAAGGTACCAGCGATACTTTGTAGAAATTATTGTTAACAACAGAATCGACAGCCATCGAGGGCTGGGGGATGGGGCTGGTGAGCCCAAGAGTTGTGTGGTTCGTTCCACAAAGTAAAAATATTTACGAGCCAATCAGGCGTTTAAGTATCACATTACAACGTGTTCAATGCTCGATGAGTTGTCAACTCGTGTTTGTCTCTGTGTATCCCCGTGCCCCTGAGTGCGCTGGCCCTAAAACGGATGTGAAATGTAGTTTTGTAGCTTTTAAATGCATTTTGTTTGTCGTCCGCCGAGTGGCCCAATAAAGCACCGGGCTGGGTTCTTCTTATTTAGATCGGTTTACATGGACACGGCTGGCCATTGGAATTTAATAAGCATGTTTCGCTAATTTCCCGCCTGTCCGACGCCTTGTTAGACGACATTGAACTTGAAAGTGTCAGCGAGTGAGCCACATTCCCAATTTCTTACTCGATCTAATTTAGCACCGTGTCGCCTGTCAATTTGTGGGCAACATTTTGTGTTAATTTCAGCAAAATCCATTTCAAAGCGCCTTGCCGCTTCGCAAACAAGTGTGCATGTGTCGCCTGCCCAAATCGCATCGCTCCGCTCGTATTTATTTCGCAAAATGAGCAGCCATAACTCATACGACGCGTTGGCGAATGCGAATCGTTAAGCTGAATCTGAAGCATCGAGCTGATTTCGATTGTCAACGAAACGCAAGCCGTAGGTTCTGCCAACAAATGGCAAATAAATTTGAGACAAAACGCATCCCACTGAGGAGCTAACGATGTGACAGTGGAGCAAGGTGGCTTAGCAAGGTATTTAAAAAGAAACAAAACCAAGGAAAATCTTACGAAATGTTAAGGAAAGAGATAATCTTTGCCTAAAATGACATTTTCTTTACAAAACAAAATGGCAACAGTTAAATTCAAGCATTCCTGAATTAAATATTGATCTTGCTTAATATATGGGTTCGTTAATATATATGATCTATACTATATATTCCCCCATTACCTCTCCCACTCCTAATTCTTGAGAGTCCCACTGTCCAACTAATTTAAGCAAGAAGCTACAAAAGCCAAAGCAAACACTTTCACGAAATTGCCAAATTAAATTAACAATAAACTCGGCAGCACATGCCCCCTTCCTGGGCCAACACCTACGCTGCTCGTAGCACCTCCCTTCGTCCTCACATGGGGACTCGGCCAAGAGACCTTAGCCAACTCCCATGTGGATGTGTGTTTATATTTAGCCAGCCCACGTCGGAGCAGAACAGGAAGCCTGGGACGACGGAGACGATGCGAGCGGAGCGATAAGAAGCCCAACTCGAGGGCGTCGCTAGCTCTTCGCGACTCCGGCCATCCTATAGCCCATAGAGCCCAGACGATCTCTCGCTGTACTTAGTCAAAACAATAAACGTGGAAGGTGGAACCTATTGCGAACGTAAATTAAGTCATTAAAAAATGCTAAGTTACGGAGTCGAGGCGAGACGATTGGAAATGGAAACCAGAGCCCAATGTTGACTGAGGGGAACCTTGCACTTACAAAAAAGGGATACAATATTAGCTCATACTACCCGTAATATTTAATTACAGTTTGTATACATCTTTGATAGTTCCTTGGGTTTCCCCTTGGCTCCCAATTCACATTATCATGTGTATGTTTCGCTTTTATAATTTTCAGTTGGCAGAGTACCTGGTGAGACACTTTTCTCGCTGTGTGGTCTTGACGAATACGAGGCGGAGACTTTGTCGCCCAAAGGCATACAAAGTCTTCTTTTCCCTCTCTCCCAATGAGGTTAAGTAAGTCATTAAATTTGTCGCTAGACACGACCATGTTGGCCACAATGGCGACAAACCCGAGCTCAATTCCCGCCAGCTGATGGCGGAACTGGATAATAAAATTAAGCAGACGGCGAGGCAGCTTGGCAGCTTGGCAGCACGGAGGCAGCTCGGCTCCTCCATTGGGAAAGGAAGTGACAATTGGCCAGGCCAGGCCAATGAAGACATCGGGCCCCACTCCCATTCCCATTCCCTTTCCATATGGTATATCCAGCGGATCAGGTTCGGTTCATCTGGGTGTGTGTGTGGGTGCCGAGAGAGATATATGGCCAACGAAATCTGGCAAAAGTTCGCGCTGTTTACGGCCAAAAGACATAAAATTAAGACCTTCGTGTTGGCTCTCGCTAAAAATGGACAAAACGCATAAAAGCGCTAATTGAATAAGCAACCCAATGGATCGTGAATCATTATTAGACATTTATGCCTGGCTAATGTCCAAGTCTCGCGCACACGAGTAGGAAGTCGAGTGAGATCGCGAGTGTAATCCAATATGGAGTAGCTAGCCGGCCAATAAAGTAGCCTGCAATAAATCCATCGACAAATGCGCTTATAGCCCCAGGTGTGTGTCTTCGAGACACTTTGCTCTAAGCTCCAAACGAAATTCCCACAGACTTTTGTTGATCACTTTGATCAATTAATTATGCTAAAATCTCTGCTTAATTGCACAGATTTCTGTAGTCCCCCAGCTTATCTCAGAGTCGAAATCTCCCAGCCAGGGCTCTGGCCAAAATTTAACTAATGTTCAATTTAATAAAATTAGTTAAACTCTCTGCGGACCGACGGCGATTTGAATTTCTGAGCTGAGCGCGGGCAGAGCTTGCCGCTCTATCTGGATCTCAATATCTGAAACCCATAATTTTGAACGCACCACAGATTTATCTTGGGAGAGTTATTCAAGCAAAACGCTTGATTGTCAGGTTTGTGGTTTCTGGGGAGGCCCGGAGTATCGCATTCGGATTTTATGTGCGACATGACGATTGTTTATGAAACATTTGGCTTAATAAAGTAATCATGGCATGTTTTACGATCACCTGGCCGAACGAACCCCTCCCACAAAAGCCTCCGACGCCGCTTTCTATGCAAAACGAGAGTCGTACGGCAAAGTGCGAAGCCCATTAATGCCCCGCTGTTTCAGAAAAAAGAAAAAAATGTAGCTATTGGGGGGATTAATGAGCTTTAATTTGCATTTAGTCGAGAGTCGAGCGTCGAGAGCCTCGACTCGGCTCCAACGCGAGAACCTGAGAACAACGCGGAGCGGAGATTATGGCCAAGCGTGCACAAATTGACATTTATTTATATTTGAATGGCGTTTAGCATTCGGGCGGCTCTATAAGTCCATAAGTCGCTATTTTATGGCTCTGCGTGGGCCAGGCCCGCGAAATGTCAGGGGAAACTCTAATCATATCTAATATTTAATTATTTCAGTCGATCGCACAATGGGCACTTCCGGCACAGGCCGAAATATGAATAATATGCCGCATAAATTTGTGGACGTCGCAAACAAACTCCGCTGCTTGACATGCAAATGTTGTGTTTTATGGCCAATTTGGCATTAATTACAATAACTCAAGAGGCCAATCATTTGAAAGTCCAGCACTCAGATGCAAATCAGCCCCGACCTTATGTTCTCTGGCTCCTCTTCACAGGTCTTGTATTAATACCGTTGGAAGTAACCGTACAAACACATTCAATTCATCCACACACACACGTATTCAGACATTCAATTCATCGACACTTTCCTATTGAATCCGTCGGACGCGTACACTCGGAAAAAAACATTTCTAAACTAATAAAATCAATTAATTTTGTGTCACATTCATTGTAAAACGATTGAAAGATCAAGTGCTGAGTTTTGAGTCATTCCAATCATACCATTAAGTCACTCTCTCACTGAAGTAGTTTTCCTCTGTGTATCCATCTAATGCCTTCTTTTCCCCAGCGGATTATCTCAGAGTTAAGTAACAAATTCGCACATCAGATGCCACAAAGACTCTATCAGTGGCCCCCACACTCCGCACATAAAAGGCAAGAGATTGAAACAAATTTCATGGCCGGGGCAGCTTATTGTCACCTCCAGCCTCGAGTCGATCCTCCATCTAGAGCCCGATTGCGATTCCAATTCCAATTCCTATGCTGCCATTTCCATCTCCATCTCACCATCTTCATTGTAGTCCAGCCAGCACCCGTGGGCCCTCTTCCCGGTCTGCTTAGCTCCTAAAGGTGCTAAATAAGTTGCTCTCGGCCAGCTCAGCTCGGCTCGTCTCCTGATCTGCTCTGTTCTGCGCTGTTCCGAGCTGCTCCGTTCCCTCGTGTCGTCGTGGGCCAATCTAAATATCTTAATCTGGGGACTGCCTGAAAATTGGCTGCCAGATTCGGTTCGGTTCGGTTGGGTTTGGGACCGACTCCGGTTTTTGGGACACGTTTGTTAGTGCGTAAGCTTTTTGATAGAATTGAACGATTAGAAGTCCATAAAGCGACAAAAACATGACAACTTACGCGGCGGCTTAGCAATACAAGGCGTTGCCAATGCAAAGAATTAATGATGCCAACCAGCCAGCCAAGCTGAGCCACTCCTCCTCCTGCTTGTCCTCCTTCTCCTCTGTCTGTATTTGTATCTGCGATGCCGTTGTCGCTGAATATCAAGTCTGGCAGTCGCTCAGCTCCCAACTCTCCTCCAGATTCAGCTCCATCTCCAGCTCCAGCTTCAGCTCTACCTCGTTAGTCGTTTTTGGTCAAACGAGATGGCTGCGACAAAAACTGAAAAAGGGAGGAGAGAGAAGAGAGCAGAGCGGAGCAAGGAAAACAATCTACGAATAAGTTTTGGATCCGCAGGGCGCAGCATACCCAGCTGAGTGTGTCAGCGTGACTGGAAAATATACCAAGGAATTTAGGATAAGGAAGACAAAATCACATTAGCTTCGCGCCAGAGAAAGTTCGGAATTTTGAAGACTACATTGCGTAATTTACACTTTACCAAAAAAATGTTTACGTGCTCTAAAAATGGTTGTAACCCAGCCTAACCATGCTCTAAAATTTTATAAAAAATTCAGGTACATTTATATAAACCTTCTGTGGTCGTGAGTCACGCTGCCATCTCCAGCTCCACTTCTACAAGCTGAGGTACAAATAATCGCCCAGATCGTCATCATCATCATCATCGTGGCAGTGGCTGTGACTGCGACTGTTGTCGCATTGCTCGGCGGATTAAGCGGCCGAGCCAGACCCAGCGACGACGTTGGATCCGTCCGCAGAGTGTCACCCGATCGCGCCCCTCGCTCTTCTCCTCCTGCCTCGACTGGATCTCCAAGGTGCATTGTCCCTGCAGATCGCGAGCGGACCGGAGGAGAGCATTGTGCGAACGACGGCCCCATTTAAAATGTGCGCAAATAGTTGCGCATGCGCGCAGTTAATCTCGCGCTGATTCCGACCTGAGGAGAGGAGACGACTCTCAGGTCCCCGGCTGGAGCTGGAGCTGCCGTCTCAGACTGTCTGTCGTCGGGCTGGGATTCGGGCTAAGACCTGGACTTCGGCGAGTGGCGAGCTGCTTGTTAGCCGCAGTTAGAAGCACAGTCGGCCTGGCACTTTGGAGTGATAGTGATGGAAAGTGACGCGTTCATGTTTTGTGTCATTTCGCGGCCATTTGATGTATTGTGACAAACATTCCTTGCGTTTTTCTTATTCTCCTTATTTTATTTTATTTTACCTACCCGTTTCTGGGTAGGAAGTCGGTTTCTCATAGTAAGCCGAAGCGCGGTCGAGTTGTAAGGAGTTCGCTGGGTATATTTATGATCCTACTAAGTTGGTAGCGCGGCAATTCGTATGTGATTAGCCAGAGTGAGAACATACTGAGCTGGGAAGCTGGGATCTGGGAATAATAATAAAAAAATACAGGCAATTAACAGAAAAACCTATTGGAGTTCCTTGTTAGCCTAAAAGCAGAATACACAAAATATTATACTTCATTGAACAAGTTTATTTTATTTTCGTCATGAATACCGATATATGCATGTATGTAATTGATATATTATGTGTACGTAGGATTAAACAAATCTCACATCAATCTGCTCTTATCACAGACCCCTTTTGTCCATCGCAAAAAGCCAAATCAGACAACGAAATTGATTTTCATTTAATAAATTTACATACATAACACTCGAATTGAGTTTCCAATTAATTTATTTCATATCAACCCCACATTCCAGACCATACAATCCAGTCCCGAAATGGCCACACGATAAGGGACGAGACCGAAAAAGGACGTCAACAAATTGGACCAAAAGTACCAGAAGAGAGAGCGGTGAGCGGAGCCTATAAAAACCCCAAAACCAAAACCAAACCCAAACCCAAACCAATAACAATATCAGTAACAATATACACAACAATAAACGAACAAAAACCAATTTACAATTTTATTATATTTTCGCACACGTTCCAGGGCGACGGACGGGGCAGGGACAGGACCCTATCGACAAAATGGCGCACGAGTGAGACGGCCATAGATAGATGAGCGAGCAGGAAGAAAACCAATAAAAATCGAAATTGTCGGATACGAAACGGCGCGGAATTGAATGGGAATCAATTTGCTTGCGAATCATTGAGCAAATTGAAAAGGACACAGCAGCATCATGCATGTGGATACACACAGGATAATGCACACACTCACCAGAGGAGAAGACAGAGAGGGAGGGAGGGAAGGCTGCTGAAATTGCTTGCAAAACAAATAAACAAACAACAAGGATGGGGAATGCGACCAGCGGATCCTGCGAGCCGGAATTGAGGCAAAAGTGTTATTGATCCTTTAACCAGGAAGCTGGCAGGGCAGGGAGCCCTATGCAAAAAAAAAAAGCACGTTATGTGGCCGGGATAAAGGTCGTGTTCCAGCACTTGCTCCACCTCTCTCTCGGTCTCTCTCTGTCTGCGATTATGTTTGCGCAGCCATCTTGATTGGCAATGTTATAAAATAAATACACTACGAGGGAGGACGCGCCGGAAACTCGTGTAACGCTGGAAATTCAGGATACGATGGCTCTCGGCTGCGGGGATTGGATGTGGGAGTGGGTGAGTGTGCTCTCGGATTAGTGCGCATTGCCAGCAGCAATTGCTGTGGGATTTAGTCGCCCGATGAAGGCACAGTGCGTTGGGTAAGGTAAACTACACTTATCAAGTAGAAAAAAGTAAATATATTAAAAATTAAATATAAACATATAATAAAATATTAAATAGGGTTATCAACTCTGTGAAATAGCAGGGCTTTCTTTAAAATGAATTTGTACGCGTCTAAAGCCAAGTTAGGTTTCAGAATCACCTAAGGGATTTCCCTTTAATCAATTTTGCCTCACTGTGCCCTGGTTGGATGAGGGTTTCTCTGGCTGCTGGTGGCTTATTGGTTTTCAGCAGCATGCCGGCGGAAGGATAATGTCAACGGCTGACTGTTTGCCAAATTGAGCAGCGCAAAGTGCGAGGGGCTGGCTGGCTAACAGGATTCGTATTCGTGTGCGGATGGGGACGGGGAGCTGCGAGCTGGGAGTTGGGAGTTGGGCGGCCACGATGATGATGATGATGGAGGCTGGAAGGCGCAGGACCTTAGCTGATGAAGTTCGGGGGTGAGTGGATGCGGCGATGATGACAATGGCAATAATAATTTCACAAAATCGTTTGTCATTTACGCATGGCAAACGGTTTTGAAAGTAAACAGCCGGGGTCGTCATGGGTCCCCGGCACATTCGCGACACGAGATGGGGTTGCTCCAGATCCAGGGCCTGGCTTGGGGGCTGAGGGCTGTACCGGCAACCCAAGGATATTTATGGCATATAGATATTGTTCATTTCGCTGTCGGCAGGCAATTTTGTGACTAATGTTTGTTTAGCTGTCGTTGGGCATTTGCGACACTTTAGGGAGTTGGAAGGGGTTCGCCTTGGGATGATTGAAGGGTTGTTGCCGGAGAGTGAGCTTTTGCCTAAAACTGCTACTGGGGAGGTAAGCTCGGATTTGGCGTTACATTAAAGAGTGCACTCTCAGAAAAGTACTAAAAGTTATTTCTGAAAAAAAAAATTGAGACAAGCCTCGAATGAGTGAGGACCGTTTCCCAATGATAATAGCTTACACACTCCCTCGAACCTCTGTTTTAAAGTAATAAACATTTTCCAGAGAAGGGTATTTATAATTCCAAGCTGATTTTAGCGAGAAGAAGCTCACCTATAATTTGTAAGTATTTTAGACCGTAAGATCAAGAACCGTTCGAAGTGAGACTCATTCCCAACTAGAATACTTCTTCTTCCCTCCCTAAATCAACTCTTTCTTTGTGCTAATTTTAGCGCGATTTCGACAGCGGCGGCCCCACCCATTCGGATAATTTTATACGGTCTACCGAAACCGTTGAAGCATAATTATGATGATTTATGGGAACCACACGAATGCCGCGACTCGGAACAATGCCAGCCAAATGCCAGCGCCCACGCCCAAAAGCGTTTAGCTAAATGCTATATGAAAATAATATTATATTGATTTATGGGCCAGATCTGCACAATAGAGCGCCCCGAAGGAGAAGCCTTCGGAATTAATTTCCTGTCATTAGGCGGCCATTGTGAGTGGCAAAGTGCAGATCGGATTTCCAATGCGACAGACACAGAAAACGAAGAATACATGGTCGAAAAATCAAAGATCGAACTCGAAAATTCCACGAGAGGAGTTACACAAAAAGCAGGCGGCCCCAAGGCAAATCTCAAAACCGAAGCAATAAAGTTGTGTTTTATAACAATTTTAGTTAATTTCGGTTTATATGGCCCATCATTAACAAAATTGGTTCCGCCAAGTTGACAGCTCTGAAACGCGTTCCCAAAAACCCTCCGAAAACTCGTCCAAAAACGGATTTCATTGCTCTGCAGCTCTCACCCGGTTATGGTTTCCATTGTTCTGATCCAAGTTTTATATATTGGAAATGTTTATTGTTTTTCCCCCTCAAAGTTATGTAAATTAGATGACTACGACCGGCACTGGCGCAGGCACAGGCACATATCATAAAAGTTGGGCGAATTCCAAGCCGGCGGCAACGAGGCGTATGCTTAATGTGCCATTAAAACCAATGAGTTGACATGAGAAAAAATCCCATTGTCAAGGCCCTGCCGCAGTCCGGGCTGGAGCACTACATTTAGTACTTAATTTAACGAGCTCATAGACGCTGGACCAATTGGGTTTATCACTTCACGGGCTCGCTCATGTGTGGTCCACGGATCTCAAGTGGTTGTAAAACAAGTAGCTCCGAAAACACATGTAACCATCCGAGGTTCTGGAATCTGGCTCCCTAACCTTACGTAATTATGCATCTTTTGTCATGCCAATCAAACCTAGAGGGAAATGGATATGGAAATGCGACTCGGGGCTCAAGTGCGTGCGTGCGTGCGTGTGTCCTTCGAGCACTTGAAAGGATATTTAAATTTTATGCCCAATTAAAAATACAATTTCAGGGCTCATAAATACACGAGCATCGATCGGGCTGAGCGTCGTTCCGAATTAGCATTGCCCATGGGTATTGCTTCTACGCCGACTGGTGGGATAAGTGAGGAAATAATGGAATTCAATATGTTGAGTACTTTAAGGATGTGGGGATTGGTTATGGCAGTGTAGCATGAGGCATTTAGATATTTCAAACAAATAGTTGTATGGCTATTATTGCTAATTAGTTTGTTGTTCCTAAATTATAGGAAATTGCCTCCGTAGTTAAGGCGGCTTTCCCGCTCCCATTAAAAATACCCACTTTTAAAAATGTGATTTTTGCCCTGCTAACAATTCATTAGTTAACCGCTTGTGCAGGCAGCAAAAACGCCTCGACATTATTCCATTATCAGCTCAAATAAGCACATATTTAAGAGCCTCAATTACTGATACATATACTACGCCTGTAGCTATATACAGAAGAGAACTGTATATTGTAAGATACATAGAGTTCAGCCGCTGTCTCTTTCCTTCCATTGCGCAGCCTCAGAAGCCGAGAGCAAGCCGATTATCTGCGCTTCCAGTTACAAGTGCGAGTGCGAGTAAGCTTCCCGTGGGCGTCGACCAATCTGAACATTCGGGTTATTGGAAGGAATGCTGCTCATCCGAGTATCTGAGTATCTGAGTGTCTGTTTATCTGGTTATGTGCTTACGCAAGCGGTTAGATAGATAATTGTGTAAGGAAAAAATGTCAGCTTCTGATTTATGTGCGCCAAGTGCTCGCTTTGGCACTCATTTAATAATTGCACGAGGCCTCGAGGTCTCATTACCGAGGACCATCCCACCAATCTAGCAGTTCCCATTAAATCCTAGGGTAATTAACCGAAATAACGACGGAGAGAGGAAGACTGTAATTATAAAGAGAGAGAATGGAGGTAACTAGGTTGCGTAAAATATAAAACGTTGCTCAAATTGATACTATCTCGGCTTTATAGGAAAGGAGTAATAGGTTTTCAGGTATAGGAATAACGAAATCCCTCCTATAAACAATCAAAAATACTGGTATGCAATGTAAGAAAGACCTCCAAGCGGGACTTATAGGAATGTCGGAAGCTGTTGCCCGACACTTAAAGAGAAAGACAGGCACGGGGCGACTTAAGCGCCTGATAAACGACTTCAAAACATACAAAACGTTCGATTTAACTCACAGAGTTAATAATATTATCGGCTTAAGATATTGTCGCCGATCCGCTCCGTTGTTGTCCGCCAATCGATTTATTAAAATGTCAGAAACTAGTTTGCCGCTTCCACCGGCCGAGTCCCGAGTTTGTCGTGGTTGGCGTGATATATATTTTGATTTTAATGCGTTATAATTTCGCTATAAATCAGACGAACGGCTTATGACGAGCCGCCGCCGCCGCCGTGGACGCAACCTTCTGCTGGCCCGACTCTGAATTGGTTTTCGGACCCTGGTATTATTACCAGTAACCCCCTTCTCCCAGGTGAAACAGCCCATTTCTAACACTTTCATTAAGGCAGCCGAAAATTTATGGGCCCGAGATACCACTTCAATTCGAATGCAGATTCGGATCCATCGATTCCCTGGCCAACACACAGTAGCCCCTATTCATCCGGGGAAATGTCGCGCAGTCTCCGCAGTCTCCCCAATAGTTAAGCTCCGATAATGGCTTTTTAAAGAATTTCCCCAAGAAAGGCGACGGCTTACGCAGCCGTCGTGTGGGGCGAGCCGAGCAGGTGAAGATCTCATGATCTCGAGATGCCATCGCCGAACCACCCAGATAGAAAACGGTTTTTTAAACGCACAAATTCCGGCAGCAATTTGCATAAGTCACGCGGGCATTCTTCTCTTTATGAGGACCATATCACCGGCTAATAAGACTTGTATATTTTGGTGTTATTAAATGTTATTGATCGGATGAATTCGAGAGGAGGTATTGGGAAAGTTGTTATGACTATTTTTGTTCATTTGTTAGTATCGCGATTGTTGGCAGCACACTTCTCTTGTAAATTGTAATATTTTTGGAAAGCCTAGAAAAATACTAAGCAGTTCTCTATAGATTTGCCAAGTAAAAGGCATTGCCTGAACCATTCCCAGAACCCTTTTAGATGGACTTCCCCTTTTCAAATAGATTTAAACCCCTCTCCTTGTGAAACGGCCACCCCTCTCTCCATTGCCATTAACTGCCTTTTGTGCGTATTCTCAGTTAGTCAGTTATTCCAGTCATCCATCCATATTCGGATCCCAGCCGATCCGTCAACCCCGTTACGCCGTTTGTCGCCGTTAATTAGAAACTATTCAAAGTCTACTTAAGTGCGCACTTCCTGTGTTTTCCGCTCTGGAATCGCTCTATGGCTCTCTGCGAGTATTTATTGAAGCGTAACTCCGCACTTTTGTACATATATGTATACGATATATGGATGTGAGTGTGGGACTTGCTCACCAGATACTGATGGTAATTGCGGCGCTGCCTCGAAACTAACGAGACAATTTTAAAATAATTGTCTGATATGGCGGCCATTAAGCGAAGTCTGCTCATTGGCTGTGGTACTTCTGAGGCATTTGGGGTTCGCTGAACCTTTATCTGTCAACTGGAGAGTGTAGTTTAGAGTGTGGAGTGTGGAGTGCCAGTGCTCCTCCTCATCCTAATCCCCTCGTGGTGTGAGGTCCAAAGTCTATAGACTCCGCATTGAGAAATGGCTGCGGTTTCTTTCGCTTAATACCCGAAATAATGCCTGGCTAATTGCGGACATTGTTTCAAGTGACTTGTTTGTTTTTTGACTGCCAGTAGAGTTGTTGATTGGCTTTTTAGATTTAATTAGGGGAATATATACATGGAAGCACTGGAAGAAAAAGAGTTGAGCTTATGAAAAGCACACCAATTGAACCTTGAGTGTATTATGCTGTTAAGATACTGTCAGTGTACTCACATCATGTTTACCATTTAAAAGTATTTATATTTCTCATTTTATTTATGATCTTTCTGACTAAAACCCCCTAGTGCTGCTTTTCTCCGTGTGTAACCATCGATTTCTCGGCTTTAACCTTCCCCCCTCCGATCAAGTTTCCAAACGAGATTTATTTACTCAACTCAATCAAATGCTGCGACTAACTCCGCTCTGGCTTAATTAATTAAAGTCAATCTCGATTTGTGGCCAATTAGTCTTGGGTTTCGTTTCAGCCGTTGTTGCCGCCGCCGGCTGCTTTTGGCTTTATGTGGATCAGGTTAATTAGCCGGTTCGAACGGTAATTAACTCTAAAAATAACTATTTAATGTTATGGGCCTTTGATTTTTCGGACTCTGAGCGGTAATTGCTTAATTTGGGTAAGCGAGTTGGCCAACGTCTCATGCAAACGGTGAATAAATCATTCGATTAGGGGATCCAGTGCATGGGAGACATCGCCACTCATGCAGCGACCGAAACCAGTCCATCTTCCTACCCATCCCCATCCCGATCCCGATCCCGAATTCCAGTTTCATGTTCGCATTTCACCCCAATTACCTTATCGCCGCGACCCATTTAATTTATAATGCTTAACATCAACCCCCGGAACGAGTGTGTGCTTGTGGTTCTGTCTTTGGATAGTTCCCACTCCCCGGCGAAGAGTACTCCTGCCCATGTTGCCACTTCCCATCCCAGTCGCAGTCCCAGTCCCTGCCCGGTCGATTCCCATCCACCACCATCCGAGATTAACGGATGAAGTCAGCGCCTCACTTGAAGTCCGACCCGGGCAATTTTTCGGTTGGCACTTAAGTGTTCCCCAGGGTGAGATAGATTTCCAGCCACAACCATCGACTTTACATCATTTTCATGGTCGTTTTTCCATTTTGTGGTTAGAGCGGGACAGCCAACGTGAGCGGCAGCGCCACTCTTCGCTCTGTCAAATATTAAATTACGCTTGTTAAATTGTCTTGTTAGAATCAACTGCACAGAATCGACGCAATTTATCATATTTTAATGGGCTCCACTCGGAGAATCGAGACCGAGATTCGAGACCGAGTCGAGAAATTGCCGCTTATCGGGGAGATACGGATTCCGAGGAGGAGTTCGGTACGGCTCGGTGCGGTTCGGGGAATAGGGGTCTTGATAATAGTGTTGCCTCTTTTGGGACTTTTTCACTGTCCTAGCGGAGGGCATTATAATTTAGGCGAGGCGTTTGTAACTGAGTAGAAATTTACGAAATATTTCAAACGAAATAACGTGCTCAATATAGACAAATCCATGTTCGTATATCTGCTTTTTACACATTTTAAACATAGCACTTTAAATATCAAGAGGAAAGTTCCTTTAACCAATTAACTTTTTTGTCAATATTATACATACATTTTAGAAACTCGTATGTAAGCGGAAAAAGGTACTTTCTGTACCCATTATTTAAATACATCATCATTATTTTAAGTATGATATCATATAAAGAATATTGACCATTTCGGACTTCATTATGCAGAGTATATAGACATCGGCTCGACCCAAACACACTTCCTTTCTCGATTTCTCTGCCATAGGAAGGCCTGCCCCTGGAACCGATGAGCAATGAGTTGTTGATTCCATTTGTAATGGACTTTTATTTCACTCGCCTAATGCCGGGTGTATAATTTTCGATTTTTTTCCGCTCGCCTCACCTAATAATTGAGCAATTGAGCGGGAACACGAAAAGCGCCTTAACATTTGAACTTGGAGGGGCCGTTCCGCAGGATATCAGCGCATGCTTATTATCACATTATGTGCTCATAAATATTCCTAGGCCAGGCTCCGAGTCCCAGGCCTTCATTATGGCGAATATATTTATCGGGCTGTGTGCACAGCCCCAAATTCTGAGCCGGGGAGCCGAGTTATTGCACTTTTTATTGCCATCGACGGAGAGGAGGAGGAAATCGGGAGTTCCAGCTCGAATTTAAGCAAATTGTTGGGGTGGCGAGAAGCCAAGATGAATGGCAGCCCCAATCTGGCCGAGAGATGGGTCTATTGGCGGGTCAACTGGGCACTGGGAGCGAAGAGGGATTCAACACTAGTGCCTGTGGTGAAGGCGCTGGATTTGAAATGGCTTTGTGAACTACAAATAAGCTAAGGTGCTCCATTAAAAATCGTAATTAATTTGTATTTATTTTTCAACCTAAATACTCCCATTATACCCAATTCTGGTAACAAAAGAGGTTTTGTTCCGAAGTCTGTAGATACCTTGGGCTTTCTCCCTCCACAAACGCTTCAACTTCGGGTGAAACCTTAAAAAGAAACACTTAACAAGTCAAATTATTGTCCATCAAGATGTCCGCACCCTGAACACAAAAACGCAAAACCTCAAAAGGCACTCAGATATATAAACGGATATATTCCGGTGATATCACGCAATGCCCACCAATCCGTTCATATGGAAAACAGAGCAAAAACATTTATCGGGCAGCCAATGTTTTTTGGCTGTTTATTAACGACAAATTATAATTAATTGCATCGCTCACGTGATGGAGATCAAGCAGCCTGCAGACACATTTCAGCAGGCCCAATTTATTTTAAGACTGCAGGTGTGAATAGGCCACGCCAAGGTCCGGGCTCAGGGCCTGCAGCTAAAAATAATAAAAAATAAAGAAATTTGCACACAAATATCTCTGGAAATCCAAAGTGCAATATGACCGGAGGGACATGCTAAGCGGGATGGGATTGGGTATCCAGGGAGGCTGTAGAGCTGCACAGAAAACTATTTGTGGCAGCATTTAAGTAGACTTAACTGTTATTGTTTAAGTGTTCATTATAATGTACAGTGATTAATAAAGGATGTCATATATGTATAATCCAGAGGCAGATGATTTCTGACCATTGTATATTTAATATCCACGTAATAGCTAAGATATTTCTTATTGAATTCATCTGTCGTACCTAGGCAGGAAAATCTTTATACCTTAGACTAATACGATATATTAACACCTAAACATTATCGTTTGATTTGATCACTATTTTGATCATAAAGACAACCAATGTGAGCAGCTTGCGGTGAGTAATCACAAGTATTTTTGATACAATGCCTATACTATGCACATTAATTCTCTGAATGTATCCGCATCGGCGACTGAATGGATGTGGATGACGTGCCAGGCACAGCAGGACTTTTCTCAATTCGGGGCTCGCTGTGGAAGGCAAATATGCTGCACAAAATTATTAACACGATTTAAAACACTTTTATGGCGTCGCCCGCTGTGAATGAAGTTGTTATGCATTTTATCGCGAGATTTCGCTGAATTTCCAGCCGATAACCGGCGGAGTCCGGGCACTGGCAGGGGCAGGCAAACCAGTTAAAGTCGCGCTGGAGTTGGCCAAAATGAAATTAACGCTTCGGCCGGCAGTTTTAGCAGCACTTACTAAGCCATTCCTTTTTTTTTTGCACTACATTCTGTTCGGTTGCAAAGCCGAGGCGTGCAAGTCAATTTCGGAACATTGTTGTTTTGTTTTCTGTCTTTTTCTGCTTCTGCGGTAAATCCCTTTATGTTCGGTTTATTTTCTATTGGCTTGTTGTGACTGAGTGCATTTGACGCTTAAATTCCGCAGAACCAACCCTCCAGGAAGGGACAGTGCCTCACAGCCAATTCAATTTGAAAATTTCGATTTAATTGTCCTTGTGTTTCCCCCCATTGTATTCCTTATTGTGCATTTATTGTCCTGTTGTTGTTGACTCGGCACAAAAATGTGCTAAACCGCCATCCCATATTCCCATATTCTTCCATTCGATTGCTCTTTAGGCTCTACCTTTCAGGGAATCTCACACAAAGCAGGACTCTTGACGCTTCGGGGGAAATCAAAAGATATCCTTCGGTGGCAATTGTAAGACGATAATTGGACAAAGGACTGCCTGCCAAAGCACGCGTGAATATTTGTTATAAATTTGTCAACCATCGAGCAGCTGCCTGCGACTCCTTGGCGGAGCCGGCGGAGAGATCCCTAACGCAGATAAGGCGACACCTCCGAGTCATTGCAATTCCATTAATTAAAGGCAGCCAGCCCGGCTGTTTTATTGGCCTGACGACGACTCCTCGACTCCTCGACTCCTTGACTCTTGACTCCAACGCCGACGACTTCTGGGATATCTCAATCTCCTACGCCGCTCCGCGCCGATGCCACGCCCCCCTGGCAGTCCATTGTCCTACTAAGTGGACATCGTTTATTGCACGCTTTGTTTGCCGGCCTTTTCAAAATTAGTTGCGCTATTCAGTTTGGCGTCTCCTGATCTTCGGCGGGCCGTAAATTACCGCGCTGTATTAGGGCACTGGGGAAAATGTGTGTGGACTAATAGGAAATTAAGATACTAATTATTAATTAATTTAATTAATACATGTTTGTATACGCTGTATAACTAGCGTCTTCGAAGTGCTTTTATCACGCAATTTCGCGCAACTTGTCATGTGTTCTATTAATTATTAAGTTTATTAAAATTATTATAGATTAATAATTATAAGTCAGCAATAATAGTTGTTCCACAAATATTATTTCTCCAATATTATAAGATTAAAAAGGAAATCCTTACAAATACGCGATGTCTCTGCTTTTTTTCCCAGTGTAGTTATACATATATTACTCCCCTCTGTCGATCCCATTGCAGTTGTTGATTGCACCCACACGCTCCCTTGTGTTGGTGAGTATCTGTATCTCCAAGTGCGAGTATCTGCATCCGCATTTTGCATTCGCATTTGGCACAAGCGTCCCCTCGTTTAGCAGCTGTTGCTGCGTTGTGTTACCAATTCCTGTCCCTCCGCTGGTAGCGAAATTATGTTAAATGACTTAATTTATTATGTTTTGTTTGGCTGCCAAAAATGGAGGGAATTTCTGCGGAGCGTAAGTGTCACAAGACCCCGGGGACGGAGAGCATCTGGAGTGAGCATAATTCATAAAAGTTATTGGAACATGTTAATTCAGCATGTAAATGTATGAAGTACACTCTATCCTCTTGTTTGGTGGTTGGGAAAATATTATTAATGGGGCAGGTTTCAAGTATGTCTGGATAGCTAGTCTATGCTTCTATCGGCTGCCTACTAAAGGGATTAACTTCTGCTTTTCCTTTCTAATTATCCTTTGGGGCCCCTTCGAACTTTCATTTGCTACAAAGTAAGCCAAGTTCGCAGGAATCGTGTTGGTCGCCGAAAGCACCTGCCTGCCTGCAGCCCCGATTTCGTGGCCGTCGTCGAACCAATGATCAGCGACTGCCCCGCCCTGCGGAATCCCCCCTAAAAACCCCTCTTTAGAGGCTACAAAGTTGTCAGGCCATTACGCTGATTGAGTTGAAGTTCGGAGGAGCTCATTTCCCATTACAAGTTGATCAGTTTTCAGTTTCCAGCGACCAGGGACGGGGCCAGGCCCCAGGAATGCCAAGGGGGTGCCTCGATCTTCGATCCCTTTTAATTTTACTGCTTGTTTGCTTTCACACTATCATCGGGGGCAGAGAGTGGTCTCGGATCGGGTATCGATGCTCCACTTTGCCGGCCACCTGCCTGGGCACCGACAGTCGTCCCCCCAGTGCTCGAGTGCCCCGCCACCCCTGGCATGTCCTTGGGGTCTGCGCACATTTCCCGTTCGCAATTTTCACTCGATCCCCGGCTGATTATTATATTGTACGCACATGTTCCGCCATTATGGAGTTATTATGATCAATAAGACAACTTAAATGCTGCAATTAAGTCGGGGCCAGCGATTTCCTACCCCCGGACACCTCTTCCTCGCCGCCTTCGTCTTGGGGTTTGTTCGCTTTCTGGTCTCGCGATCGCGGCCCAAATTTGAGGCTTCACAGTGCCAATGGCCACGTATAGTATATACATATATACATACGTACTCTCTCGCAGGCACAATTTAGGTAAAATGTGAGCTTATACATTTTTATTATTTTAAATATATTTTCTTTTTAAAATTTGCTAACGTCTTTAAATTTTGAAGACGCCATAGAAACAAAGTTTTCATAAATAGTTTCTAAATTCTGATCCTTACAATGAATGTCATTGTAACTTAGATTAATTTTGGGATTTCCTTTATATAATTTAGCAACCATTTTCGGTCCGTTATATATAAATAAAATTGTTATAATATTATATAGTACAAAAAAAAATAAATAAAGACAAGAAAGGAAGCTTACTTTATGAAAACAAATACAATTAGATCACCCTGCAAGGGTAGAAAATTATAATTATTTTTCACATGAACTTACAAGCTTTCAATATTATTTTCCATGTGCACAGGAAAATAATAAATTTAATGCAAAATAATGACACTGGATACCCCTAGAAACCCTATTATTTCGGCCACCATCGTGCGCAGTTGGCTTCTCTTGTATTTCAAGCTGCGCGTAATTGGCGCTTAATTCTCCTGCGGGATCATTTAATTTTACGAGCCCCAGCCAATTGATTATAATGGACGCCATCAGACTTTTACAACATGCTAAATGCACGCGTAAACATCGCGATCATGGCGGGGCAGGGCCGGAAAGACGGGGAGGATCTCGAGAGGATCGGTCACCGTCAATCAGGGGGCCCCAGATGCAGATGCAGATACTCGTATCCGAGGATCGATCGCTGGGTCCGAGGGAACGATCGGTGTTTGCGTTGAGTGGCCGTCGCCATTAGGCAAATTCAACGATCGATTGCCGCTGCTCCTCCAAGCCGCCGAGGAGAGGAGACGACGATCGCGGATGCTTCAGTCCGGTCCAGTTCAGTCCGGCCAATTTGAGCTTTATCGACGGCAGCAATTTGCAGTTACTTGTGAACTACCTGAGAAGCCGTTGCAGATCGCAGATCGCAGGCTGGCCAACTCCCAAACCCCAGACACGCATCCGTATTAATAACCACAAAAAATAACGATCGATTGCGGTTATTAGAGGCAATTTGGCCGACAACATTTACCCCGTGTTCTGGTTTTTGCTTCTCCTTTATTTTGTTTTTGATAAATCGCTCCAAATTTATTGGTTGATTAAAAGTTATTGCACTAGCGCCTAAGTGGTTAATAATACCCATACGAAGCGCAAGCGAATATGCCCAATCTGCGGCAAACATTTGCTCTAGCATGAAATGAATTTGATTTTAATTGACAAACGCGTCAAGCGAGTTGCCAACAAATTGGCCAGCTCGGTTGGAGCAACAACTTCATCATGGCCGGCCGATCGATCAGGCAGGAGATGTGGATGCAGGAATGGGTGCACGTAAAAAAATCTTTGCAAAGTAATTGCTTCTTCCCCGGTAATAGATATGCCATTATTAGGGTTCGAGTTGAGTTACAAAACTATAAATATCTTGATATTAGATTATTACTCGCCACCCAATGCTACTTTTTCTTTAGTTAAGCTACAACTACAAAATCACCATAGATGAAAACTGCATTTCTAAAAGAGAGAACAGAGGATCAGGTTATTTTTTGATTTAAGTTACAGCCCAATCGATCATTACTGTGCACGGCCATAGAATGGGCGGCGACCGGGCTCCATTAGCAGCGAGCGGCGATCTCAAGCTGCGCTCCTAGCCTGACAGCTGCTCTCTCTTCCTCCCGCTGCTGCTCCTGCTCCCGGGACACGTCTTAATGACACTTAAATGATCGTCGAGCGACGGGTTTGTGCCCTGGCACAATTGGCAAAAACGCAGCCATTGTCCTGGCTGGCTGGCTGGCTGGCTTCGTCCTTGTCGCATGACCGCTGGCCGGGGTGTCAAAATGGGCAACCTTTTGACATATATACAGCCCCCGGACAATGCCAGTCGTTTATTAGGAAAACAATGGCCGGAACAGGGCCTGAAGTGCCACTTTCTCGCTCTTGACGGCTCATTGTGCGACAGCTGAGCCAGGATCGGTGAGGACAAAGGCCAGGATTGGGGGAGCTGGCTATTTACATATGACTTAGGACCAAGTGTGAAATTCCGCAGGACACGATGCACACTCAATGCCAATTCATCTAAGACGCTTGTCGAATAATTGATTCTCCATTATTGAGGACTGAAGTGCGCACTTCGGAGTTCAAAGATAATGATTTCAAAAACGGTTTCGGTGTTTTCCAGATCACAATTGATTTTTCCGGCTTTCACGTGGCTTTCCAGCTAGTTTTCCGCCCAAAAGTGTGAAGAGAGAGCAGGAAACACATACATTGTGCGCCTAAGTATATAGGTGGGCCAGAAATGATCAATCTGGCCGGTCAGTTATATATTTGCATACCGGACATTAAGCTGGCCGAAATCACCGGCCTCGTGTGCTGGCAATTTGCGATCGTGTCGGTAATTGGAGAGCTGGGACTCAAGACCGGGACTCAACTCCCAACTGAGAGCGGGACTAAATGCAAAAACCGGGGCGGCGGCTGCTGCGATGGGAGCCGTAGCTTTCCCTTTATGGGTCCGGCCATAAAAACTTATTGACAGGCCAGGGACAATTACCAAATTGTAAACGCTGGCCAGAGGCCCTCAAGCGAAACACGCCGGAGACTTCGAGAACTGGGGAACCAAGATATCCATGATGTTCCGGCGAGTCGGTAGCCTCATTAAACTCCACTTAACGATTCCAGCGACTCCGATTTATGGGCGACAAAGTGGAGCCCCGATAAAAGGGCGGGCAGCGAGGCGAAAACTGGGCTAATGAAAGCGTTAATGTTAATGTAACGTGGCCATCACTGAGAGGATCCTCTTGCCGCTGGCCATAATGACCATGTTCGTCGTCGCGGCCATGGATCCCTACAAGCGCGTCCCTTGAATTTATTTTGAATCACTTGGCCAAATGCCAGGCATAATTCATAGGTTTGTTTGTCCCTCAGAGCATAGAGTCCATGAGTACACAGGGAAAAGTGCCCATCAAAGAGGATTAACAAGCTGGAATTTCATTATAAAGGGACTAATTTTACGGTAAAATATTAATTCACCTAATACTCTTGTATTAGGGTATTACAACCTTGTATGTGTAAACCCTTAACCATACCTTTGAAGAGAGAATTAAAATAGGACCTATATTAAAGGCCAATATTTTATAAAATACATTTTCACTGAGCTTTATCCAAGGTAAAGATACAAAATGTATACCCAAAGGTAACTATTTTTATTTTCTGTGCTGTTCTGTGTATACGCCTCCGTGTGCCACGTAAGTCGTCCTGGAGCTGGGCCAAGATTTCCGCTCGTTGCGTGGCCAGGAATTTGAATTTGAACGCCAGACATTTGGGCGTTGCACGGTTGTAAATTCATTTGTTAAACGATGCGCTCATAAAATTTGCGCCCTTTTTTTACGGCCCCGCCAGAGTCGAAGTAGAAGTTGGCAACAGAAACGGAAAGACGCGGCCACAGGACGACCGACGACCGACGACCGACGACGGACGACGGACAACGGGAGGGCGTGGCGACTTCCATCTCTGGCAGATCTCTGGCAGCAATGCCATTCTGGCTTTTGTTCCCTCGACTGCCCTGGACTCCGCGTCTCTGTCCCTTCAGGCATATAAAAAGTTCAACAGCAGCGCGATTTATTTGCCCGTCTTCGCAGACACGGCGCCAGCTGAGCCGCATTCTTTTTTGTTTTTGGTTCTGTTATATATATATTCGGTAGAAGAAGAAGTTTAGACTCTACTGTAATTATATGTCTCACCGTGCACACACAGACCCATGCAAATTGCGAGAAGAAATTTCAGCTAATTTGCCAACATTTAAATATACAAAAAAGGAGCCTCGACGACCACTCGTCCAGCTGCCCCTCGGAGCGTGTTAATTCGACATGTTTTTTCGCCAACGGACCAAAGACATCAGAGCCATTTAGGGCCGAGTATTTGCACGCAGAACACACAGAGAAAAGGAGGTGAACTTCTATTAAAATATCTCAATTTTAGCTCCAGCAGAGAGGAAAATACCATAGGGATACATCTTGAGACAGGGTTTCCCTAAGAATCAACTTAAGTATTTCAGCATTTCATGAGTTTAAGGTTTACAATACTATTAACCCCTTAAAAAGTATTCAGAAGTTTTCATATAATCCAAGCTAATTAATATCCCTTCGTCATCAGTTCAAAAGGATCTTTCTTCCTGTGCAGCCCCTTGAAATTCATGTGGATTTCATGGAATAAAAACTCGCGTAAAAAACGTCAAATTGCAACACCTCGAGGGCACATAGCCTCAGATACACACAGATGCCCAGCCACAGATACGGATACAGGCAGTCAAGCCCAACCAAAATCAGGGATCGGGCGAACCACAGCCACAGTCCAGAATACACAATACGGAGTATCAAGAATCCAGAGTGCAGAGTGGCGAACCCCTGGCTGGCAACAGAGGCAGCCCCAAAGTCCATAAGTCAGCGGCTCCCGCGGTCCTCCTCCTCGGCCCTCATAATAATTGCGTATCTGGCAGATGCAATTTATCCGTGAATTTGTTTTTAATTTTCAACACATTCGCTAATTTGATTTTTAACTTCGTTTCGACCACTGCCTCGGTCTCAATCACAGACAGCCCCGGCCAAATTGCTGCACCTAATCGTGAGGAGCATGGGGATGGCAGGCCAGGGCCGAGGACGCGGATGAGGGCCCCCGGATAGGACGGGTCCAACACCCGCTTTCATTTATAATTTTGTGCAACTCACTTTGGCCCAGAGCTTCGAACTGGAAGCACTCAGAGAAAGAAGTGTCGAGTTATTAGTGAAAAAAAATTTAAAATAACTAATATGAGGTGCAACTGAGAACGTTTTAGATTTAAAAATAATGCCAATGGCCCAAAAAAGAATGCTTCTTAAATTGTATAATGAATTTGGTACTGAAATGTTTTATAGCAATCCGTTGGATGCCTTTTCAAGTAATTTTAAAAAACAATTAACCAGGGGAATGCCAAAAGAATATTAAAAAGAATTTACGAAATATGTATATTTTTTAAAAGATTTTCTCAGAACAAGCAATACAAATTCAACGTTTGTTAAACATTTTTAATCCGTTTTCTCGGTGCATGTCTGTTCCCAAGTATGAAGTGTTTTTTCATCCTCCTCTCCCCGGGCTTTTTGTATCTTTTTAAGCTGGACGGGGCGCTGCTTGTTAGTCGCGTAATTTATGTTCCCCCAGATACTCGTTGGCGTTGCTTGGACCAGCCTCAGCCTCGTCCTCCTGGACGCAGCGAGGATCGTGGTGTCTCCGCTTGTCTCTGCTTATTTTCTTATCCTCTCTTATCCGCTCTGCGCGTTCCGAGTTGTTTGCGCAGGCGCAACCCAAGGACCACGGGCAGAAAAGGCGAACGAAATAAGACTACAAATCGATTTTCAACGCAGGGCGACCAGCGTTCGATGGCCTTATCCTCAATCCTTGTCCTCGTTCACGTCCTCATCCTCTGCCAGAGCGGAGGCAAATCCACGGTGAGCGTGAAGGGATTAGGCGCTATTAGTGGCCCGGGAGAATATTTCCAAGGTAGTTGCATAACTGATTCGTATTAGCGATGACATCTTCAATTATTTTCGCCATTAGATATACACTTTTGAGGTGTGACAATTTATATAAATAAAATGTTATGGGGTTACACTACATAAAATATCCCCAAAAGGCGATAGAAACTGGAAACCTTATAATCACTCCTCACCCTATGGGGTCAGCAGTTAGTTCTCTCTCCCCTGCTCAGTCACTTCCCCTTTAGCCAGGCCAATTCCAGTTGACTTGGTCGAGCGAGGGCTTCCACCGCCAGCAACTATAATCCACACCTTGGGTTTATGGCCAATAATTTTGCAGGCAACAAGAACATGAACCGGAAACATAACAAATCATAAATTAAACCCTCGTTAAGCGAACTTATTGCCATTGCTGGTCGACAACGAGGTCTCGCCCATGCGCCATAACTGGCCAGCGGAGACTGCCCCCCGATTTCGATCCCTGTTCCCTCCTGGCACCCCTTCCTAAGTGGGTCCAGGGCCCAGTCTTCGGAGTCCGGAGTAATTTGCTTCATCTTTAGGCCTTTCAGTGCATGGCTGTGAGTTTTATTTTATGTTACTACTTGTTTAAATTATATTGCGCTATTAAGCGAATTTAATGAAAACGCTGCGAGGCCCCAAGAGGCGCAGAAGGAGAAAGAGAGACGGGCTCGTGAGAAAGAGCCAGTTATAGGGCCTTTTTCAGGTCCTCGTTAGGTGTAAAATAAGGCCCAGCAAATCGAACGTGTTGCAGGCTGCTACTTCTGCTGCGCTTGATGATGATGCTGGTGTTGGTGGTCAGGAGGATCAGGAAATCGGAGGGCTGGACAATTGTCCCGGGCAGAAAAACGCGATAAAGATAAAGATAAAGATACCGGGGACAATCAGTGCGACATGCCGCACAAATTGCGCTTAATCCATTGGCATTTCATTATTAAGCAATTTCGCAGCGACCACAAAAAACCACGCAAAAAGCTGAAAATCCAATTTAAATTTTTATGCAATTTGTACAAAAATGCTGTTACTCTTGCACAAAAGTAGCATAATTATTTCCGAGAAACAACGACGAAGGTAACCAAAAAAACGACGGGGAAAAAGCGATGCAAAAAATTGCGCATGTCCACCAAAATCATTGCAGACGACACATTATCCTCACGGCAAAACGACGCTAATCCATCACGGTACCCTCCAGCTCCAGTTCCAGCCTGATCCGAAGTTAAGTTTCCACTCAGAGAAAAGAAGGGTAAGAGAAGATAGGTTGTGAGTATTTTGGGGTAAGCACGTGGCTCACTAGTATTTTGTAGGAGAACGAACACGAATAGCACGGACTTCCAGTATATGCATACTCTGAAATCCACCTTTTTCGCCCAGTGCATGTGCAGCAGACGAAATGTCACTTAAGCATTTGGGTTTCAGGGAAGAAACGCGATGGGGACTCACGGATTCGGATTCCTTCGCTGTGCCAACCAAGTGAGAGCCGATATCGGCGATCAGCGATCGGTTATGAGATCAGAACAAAAGAGCTCTTACTGTAAACGAGGCCACGAAGTCCAGAGACCAGAATTCAGAGCCAAATCACGACGCACAGTCTGCCAAGACGATTGTTCTTCAGCCTGCGGTCTGGGGCCTGGGATCCTCGAACCCCAATCGATCCACGGCCGGTGAATTATGCGCGACATCATTTTAAATCGTTGTAGCAACGTCAAAGCTAAACACCGATCAGGTCAGCAGCCGCGGCAGGAAGGGGGCAAAAAAACAAGTCAGTCAGAGAGATCCCGATGCCGATCATCCAGATCCCTGGATCCCTGGCCATTGTCTTTTTGGGTAGCAGCAGCCGCCCTAATTGATGCAGCACGGCCATAAATTCAGATCCCCTGCGCCTGCGTCCCGGTCAAAACCATGCCATGAATACATCAGCATCAGCTTCAGCTTCAGCTTCAAGCTCCCTTTATTTAAACCAAGTCCTCTTTGACGTTTTGCTTCATCCCTGGATCTAAAGTCCATTCTGACTCCTGCGAATCCAATTCTCCTAAGTCGAAAGTCTCTTTTTCTCCAAAAGAAAGCGAATACTGCACGCCACGATGCTCTTTGGGATTCGGATACATGCCCAGGACCCCGTGGATCAGCTGATGCTCGGCAATCTCGACGTGATCATTCACAAAGAGCACGGTTTGCCTCAGATAGGTGCGAGGTGTACTGGGACTCGTGGAGAACAGGCATCGAATTCTGCCATTGGCTCGGGAAAAGCCCACGTCCGCATGGAGGACTACAGCACCAAGGGAGCCATTCTTCAGGCCCATAAGCTTGAACGGGTGTCGGAAGGCTTCATCATCCACGTTGGCCGTGCAGAGATTAATGGTTTTAATCAGGAACTTATCCGTAAGAATGTGTTCCTTGTTCACATGATCCTCCAAAAGGCATACACTCTCCCTAACCATAGAGTGCTTACCGGGAACATTCACCTGCGTGGTCGGGCGACGATGCTCCGAAATCCCGCTGACATAAAGCTGCGCAACATTGGGAATAATAATGCCACCTTTGGCCAGCCACTTCTCCCTGGCAAAGATTACCTCCCGAAAGAGGGAGTCCACGAAGACGGAGTGACTGTAAAGAGACAAAATTATAATCAAAATCTAATGTGCTTTCCGAATTAAGTCAAAATAAATAATATAATTAACATAAGTATAATTTAACACACCCCAGCCACTCGGACACTATGATGTCCACGTACATGAGGCCGCACGGCAGACGGATCTGATTAATATCGCCTTTAACAGCCTCAAATATGTCCTCCTTGTCGCCCAGGGCCAGGACTTCCTTAACCATCTTGGCACTCTCCATGTTTCCCACGGCGATAACCTTCACCGCACCGACCTCTACACTCATCAGGCTGAGCAGTCCACTGCGACAGCCCACGTCCAGAACAATCTAAAATAAAAGGGCGGTTTCTAAAAGCGATTAATTGGGAATACACCTTGAATTTACCTTATCCTTGAATAGCTTCTTATAACCTTTGATAAGGCGATCATATGCATTGCAGGATACGACATCAGTCAGCATGCTCTCAGCCATGTCCCGTTGGAGAGACTTCTCTAAATTCATTTTGGCTAATAGGTATGTAAATGGTAGGAGTAGAAAGATTTTTATTTTAAATGTCAGACTTTCAACAACGCTCTTATTATTATGAGCTTGCTATGTTCAAATAATATAGCACGCATAGAAACTACTAAAATACCGTAGTCTGAAAGGATTTAGTTTTTACAGAAATCATGGGCACACATCACATTTCTCGAGCCTATCCTAATCAGCCAACATAAATTCAAAATAGAGATTATCACACTGCATTTCTCACAGTTCCCAGTTTCCTTATCGCCGGCGGGTGACAACAATTAGTTATGAGCCAATTGTCGCATCGGACCCGAGCGACCTCCTTATCAGCGGGAGCGGGGCCCAGGACTCTCCCGGGATGGGACCGGGTTAAGCTGTCTAACGAGTCTCTTATTTATAGGTGACTCCGTGCTCGGTGTCCCTCAGCTCCGCTGACAAATGCCAGCAATTTGATACCCAAACAACATGAGAAGGAGAGTGGGAATGGTGAGCGGTTGGGGCAGGAGTCGGGATTTGGGTGCACAGGAAGAAAAAGAAAGAGTTGTTTCTATGTGTCATCAGTTATCGTTTACTTACTTGACCGTTGCAACTAAGCCCTGTTAGGAATTCTAGCAAAAATGCTTATATTTCAAAAGACGTCTTCGATGTAATGAATATTTTCTATCGGAACGTTTTCCTATGTGTACAAAGATACAAATTGAAATGTTTGTTGGGCCTACGCTGCTGCGTCCGAGGATCGCATCCAGTTTGTTTGGGAGTTTGTTAATGCGCCCAGCGGGATGCACTAGCCCCGACCGATCTAACCCGATCCCCCGGCCTGAGGGATGCGAACAAGTGTTGACCGAAAATCAAAGATCGCTGGCTCATTTGTGGCGCCTTTGTGCGCGCTAGATAAGCAATATTTTATAATCATGTCCAATAATGGTGTGCATATTAATTTCACGAGCGGCATAAAGCAACTTTATGGCCTTTTAAGAACTGCCATTAACAAAGCCGGACTGTGCACAAACACAAAACGAGCTGACAAGAGATTTGGGGACCTCTCGAGATCGGAGACCTCGAAACGAGACAATGCAAATGGCTGGAAATAGTAAATAGAGTTATAAACGCATAAAAGGCGTTCATTGTGGGCCCACGGCGTTGGCTTTCACAAATTTATACGACGGCCATCAATTAATTAGAGGCGGAGAGACACACATTTCTACATTCCCCCGGCTTCGAAATTAATTTGTTAAGAAAGTCGTTAGCGTTTCGGCTGGCTGGCTGTCCGTCCACTTTCTAAGCCCACTGGCCAATATCCCAGCCCTGGAGCACTTTGATTCCCTCGATTAACGACCCGTTTAATGGCATTTTGGGGCTCTTTTATTATTATTTATGGAGGAATCTTCTCCAAAAAGGCAACAATTCACCTCGACCCCGTCGAGCTGAAGCTCTTGAAGCACTCCACGCGAGTCCGGGCACTGCGGAAGCTGATGTTCAGCTCAAAGATCATACAGCGCCCGTCCCGCCCATCGGGCATCATGGCCAGCACTCCGCGCACCCGGTCATTGGCCTTGACGAAGAGCGGCTCGTCCAGATGGAGCAGCGTCTGCTCCCAGTGAGTCCAGGGCGAGTGCGGTGAGGTGGACAGCTTGAGGGATACCTTGGAGTCTCCCTGGGGAAAGCCCACATCGAAGTACAGGACCAAAAGGTTGATAATCCCGGAACGCTGTACGGTCAGCAGGAAGTTCGAGCGGAAGGCCACGGGCTCGTTCCGGGCGGAGTCCAGGTGAGTGGAGTGCAAGTAGCACTCGTCCGTCATAAGCTGCTGGATGGCCACACAGTCCACTATTGGCTCCTGCGAGACCGGCTTCCGCACGCAGCTCATGTCGATGCCCTCGACACTGTGCCAAAAGTTGAGATTGGCTTTCCGGTGCGGATCGTGAGCTCCCACGAGCCACAAGTTTCCGACGCAGGGCAGGATTAGGCCACCGCGACGGAGCCATTTGTCCCTGGCGTAGAGCACCGAGTTCAGCATGGCCTCCATGTAGAGACCATTGCTGTGGAGATAGGCTTTATTATCCGGAAACTCAAAACATATGCACCAATCTCACCCCATCCACTCGGAGACAATGATGTCCACCTGCTGAATCCCATCGGGCAGCTCCACATGCTCCACCAGGCCTTTGACCACTTTTACCACATCCTCCTTCTCGTTATCCCTCACAATTTCCCTGGCCACCTCTACCACATCCGTGTACTCCACGGCTATTACCTGGCTGGCTCCAGCTTCGGCGGCGAACAGCGACAGGATCCCAGAACCGCAGCCCACGTCCAGGACGATCTTTCCCTTGAAGTGCTGGCGATTATGGAGAATGGCGTCGCGGAAAGCTTGGGTCCGCACGGAATCCTTCAGCAGGGTCATGTGCGTCTCCAGGCGGCCGTAAGATTGGAAGTAGAGGCTATTCTGGAGTTCCAATGCAGCGTTTGCCTGCGGAGTGGAGGAAACCAACTTATGCCAGGACATGTCCACCAGCACGTAGAGAATATATTCGGATTTGGGATTTTCCTACAAAGCTACGATCCTTTGGACAATAGGAAGTACAAATTGTGATGGAAGGCGCCTGGCCATCTAGTACATAAATGAAACACAAAATAAATCTTTAACCTCTGGGAATAACCGTCCCGGACTACGTCATCCAATCGCCGTCATTAGCATCTGAATAGCCGAGGCCAGATAAATCAAATTTTGCATTTAATGGGCCCATTAAAAACGCCAAAAAGATCGCCCCACTCGAAAATAAAATATATAAGTCCGTGAAAGAAATGTGCCGCCAACACCTTAGCACCAAAGCCATAACTCGCTTAATCCGCCCAGCCCCGAAATTATTTTTATAGCCGTGTTTAATGATACCCCTCTTCCTTGCCGCCCCGAGACCCGAGCACTTTCACTGTGAGCCCAAAACAACCGCCGAATTGTGCAACATGTGCCGGGACAACGCACTATGGGGCCTCTAGAACAAACGACGTTATAAAAAAGAAAAATTTAATGTTCGCGTTCCATGTTTTGAACACACATGTTATAGAAAATATTTCTTTTTAGAAGATTTACCGTTTCAATTAGACCAAGTTATTTGGTATACAAAAAAATAAACATTTTACTGCCTGCTTATGGAGAATATGCTTCATAAACAGAAGCACTTTTTCAATTTGGATATTTTAGCCACCACCTCCTAGCCCCTACCTAGTCATCACCTAGGCACCAACTCCGTGTAAAAATATTGCATTTGTGAAAATTGTTATTGTCAAAATATGGACGTGAGTAAAAAATTTTTTTGTTTAAAGCAAAAAAGCAGCACAAATTTATGAAATGTATCACTTAATGTATCAGGCGCACAGAGAGTAGCAGAAGGCCGATTAACTCTGTGCTTATATCATTATAAGCCTGAAAGTATGGTAAAATCCAAAACCAGTCTTTTATTTAGTACAGCTTTAAAGTATGCAACGCTTTATAAAATGAATGCAAAATTATCAATGACGTCAGCTAACAGATCAACGCGTCGTCGCTCTGCTGCTGCTGCTCGCCTGTT
>JAEIIU010050421.1:0-21431 GCA_018874675.1 Drosophila baimaii
AAATTTTCGGCATAAATGCCATAAACAGTTTATTTAGCAACGGAAAATTAACTGCAGAATGCCGCCAAGCATCCCGTATGTAAGAGGCAGTGGCAGACAACCGAGGGGTACTGATGATGCTACCACTACCACTCCTCGTGCCCAAGTCAACCGACCGAACTCCGCTCGGCGCAACTCAACTCGACGCTTTATGACGTTTTACTTCATGTGCAGCTTCATAATTAAGTGACTCCCGGGGGTGGGACGGGGCCAGACCCGAACTACAGGGCACCAGGAGGCAGGAGGCAGGCAGCACTCGGGGGAGCTTTTAGTTTCGAGCCACGTGAGTAGCATCATCGCTTGGGCTTCGCCTGAGCCATAAAAACAAGCCCCAAACGAGGTCAACTGAGGGCACTAAAATGCATTTGCTTTACAGACACATGTACAGTGTATATTGGTGAGATGTTGCAAGATAGAGGGGCACATACAGTTAAAGACGCACATAAAAAGTGTTAGCAGCTCGTTTTGTGTACTTACTAATTTGATGGCTGGTGGTATTAATGGATGATGGCAACTTACCTGCAAAGAGAGACAAGGGAGGACACGGGTTTAATATTAAGTGTGGGATATATATATATACTTATATAGAGAAAATTGGCTGAATTGAGAGTATAATTAAGTCATTATGAGAACTAAAACTAGATGTGATGGATGTGAGCTAAGACCCCATAAAATTCCATCCTTAAAGCCAGCTGAGACCCGTCTTTAAAGCATCCCCAGCTTACCCCAAAAATTGATTATTGCACACACTTTAACGCCGCCCAAGCGCTGGGCAAAGTTGGCCCCGGGGCGAAACCAGAGGAAAAAATGTCATAAAAATTCTATTTTCGTATAAAATTTCGAAAGTAATCTAATAAATATTGATTTTCATTCGTCATCGCCAACGACGGCAGGCCAAGCTCGATGATGGCGACACTGGCGACAACATCATCATCAGCAGCAAGGGCCGAGACTACGAAGAGCGAGGCGCAATGAGCGAGGAGCGAGAAGCGAGGAGCAAGGAGCGGACGTGTAACCCTACACGTGCATGCGGAGAGTGGGTCGGGTAAGGACGACACGAAGCGCCACACAGGCGTAGTCAATAGTCGTTATTTGATGTAGTCGCCACACCAACAACAAGCCGGCCATGATGAAACGTGCCTGGGACCGCCGCCGACGCCGCCGCTGACCAGGACATCGACCAGGAGCAGGAGCAGGAGCAGGAGCTGACCGCACGTAAGGAGGGCAGGCGGCAACCCGTCGCTGCAAGGGATGAAATCATGCGCGCAACTCGTTTTCGGTCAAGCAAGCCACCCCGGGGAAGCGATGGACTGGGATGGGATGTGGGGCAGCCCGGGTTGGGGGCACAAACAGTTCATTCAATCATTCAAATGTCCTTTGAACTATAAAAATACATGACACTAATAAAGAAAACGAACAAATGACACGACACCGGGAGCGAGTCCTAGCACTCCTTGAAACGAGAAGGAAATGTGGAAGGCGGAGGTGGAGCAGCCAAAATTGCTATTTAGAGCAATTTATAAGCATACTTTAAGGCGCCCTTAGCCCAGCGCACACGACATTTGACATTTACGAGTGAGTCCAGCGAGGGAGGAAGGGGCGTCGCTGTCCTTTAAATCCTTCCTCCTTCCTCCGGAGGCACCATAAATTTTCAGGCAGCTATTTATTGCATTTTTATGTAAAATGATCCTAACGGTAAACCTATACACGTTTCTCCCTTTTCTTTTTATTATACTTTTGAAAAGTTGTTTATGGGGGCCACGAGAAATCGAATTGCGAGTCGTTCGTCGAAGGTCGCACGGCACGAGAACAATTTAAGCAATTAAAGGTGTGTGACCCCCCACCCCCCAAAAGGGAGAGAAAGAGATAGAGATTGAGAGAACTGCAGTACTATGTACGATATGCTTTAGTTGCTGCACGGCACTTGGGGGATTCCCCTTGATGATTTTTACAAGAATTTCCTATTCATTCGCTGGCTATGCTCGGGCATTGCATACTTTTCGGGGCTTTGGCATGATTTATCTAGTATCTGCCACGTCTGCACCGCATTTTTATGGCCATATGCTTCGTTCCCGCCCCCATGCTGCCCCGTAACAATCGGAAAAGCCACAACAACTGCCACTACAGCTGGCATAGGAGCGCGCACACACAAATCAAAACAACGCACACAGCGCCTAAAAAGCTGCTAGGGCCAGGAGCCGAGGGCAGTAAACTACATGAAGGCTTTCTTCGCCGCGTCTGGGCCCATGTAATCTCTGTTGACCATAAAGATTTATAGACTATTGTGTGTCGTTCACGCTGCCTCAGCCTGCGCCGCCGTCGCCGCTGCCGCCGCAGCAGCAGCAGCAATGAAAAGGAAACTTTTTGCAACTTAGCGCCAAACTTTATGCAATAATTTATATATATTGGGCGCGCGAGCGGGCTTTGGCTATATAAAAATGGTGGAAGCAAAACAAAACCGGCGGAGAAATAGAAAAAAAAAAAACGAAAATATCAGAAAACGCAATGCCGACGACCTACACAAAGGAAATACCCGTAATAGTCGCAGGAGCAGGAACAAAGGGCAGTAGCAGGGGATGGGGGCCGGCAACCACAGCCGGTGCGAACGCCGCTAACGGTACGCGTGTAGCAACAACAAGGACCCGCTGTCCTTGGCGGAGAAGTCGTGAAAAGTCGCGGTGACCATACTCTAAAGAATTCGCAAATAGGTTGAAGTTTTCACATCAAGTTTTGTGTGCCAAAAAGCGATATAGAATTTCTATAAATAAGTGATTGGTTTTGGGAATAGAAAAGGGTATTCCTTGAAATTCTTCAGCACAGAAGTCCATATTTATTGGGAACATTAAGGACAGGTTCGATATCATATATTGACAGGAATATCGCTTACAATATCATAGCGAAAATATAGTAAAGGTATATATATATCAATATATCAATCGACATTTGAAATATCGAAATGAAGCACCACATTAATTTGAAATAATTGCAAGCTAAAGAAGTACAGGAAAATGTATTCGATATATAAAAGAAAATATCGATTTATCACACATATATCGTAAAGCTTAAAAATCAATTTATATATCAACCTTTGCGTCAACTATTATACATTATCGATATATCAATATTTTCTTCCGTCGCTAGTAGGAAGTATTTCTGCCAAAGGTATCATTATAGCTTAACTTCTTTAAATATCGATGCATTATCGATATATCAACATATTGTACCATCTCTTGTATATAGTATTTTTTCGGGATAATTAATTATAGCAGAACTTCTTTAAATATCGATGTATATATCAAATTTTGCGTTAAATATCAATACAGTATCGATATATATATATTTTCTACCAACCCTATTATGAAGTATAGCTCAATTTCTCTTCCTAAAATCCCACGCTGACCACCGCTAGATATTACCAAAAGTGACGCTTATTTAACAGGAGTACCCCGAGTGACCTCGGCCTAAAATAGCGTAGCCAGGTTCGTCGCATATCGGCCAGGGTTTGGCAGTGGCGCGGATACAAAATTAAAAACTTCCTCCTTCGATACACCGCTTAGGTGTAGGTGGTGCTGAGCTGGATGGCTGATGGGAGGACGGGAAAGCACGCCAAGTGTAAAAAAGAAAAACTTTTCAATGAGTTTTTCCTGTCGGCGGTGGCGGCGTTGTCCTCGGTTATGAGCCCCGGCCATCCTGCCCCCTTTCCCTTCCCATCATCGACCTGCACCCTCTGGCGGTTTATTGTTGTTTGCGTTTTAAATAGACTCAAGTGTTGTTGGCGTGGCTGTGGTTGTTCTTGTTGTGTTTGCTTTTGTTTTTGTTGTAGCTGCCGGTTGCAGGCATTGTCTGAAGTGCGTTCGCTACTTGCGACTCTCCGTTGTTGTTGTTGCTGTTGTTGTTGCCGCCGGGATGCTGCTGTCCTCGGGACTCGAAATCAATCGATAGTTAATGGAAAATCGTTATTAATGAAAAGTTTACTGTCTCTCTCGCTCTGCGCTCTCTCTCTCTCTCTCTCTCTTACTCCGGCAGTCAGCAATTGAGCGTTCACTGAGCCATGGCAAAATGGTTGATAAAGTGCAGAAAGCAATAAACTGCTGGGTGAGGAAGGGAGCCACTGATGGGGGGAGAGAGTGGGAGCAGTGGGAACGCTACATTTAAGTAGCAAAGTTTTCCTCCTCGTTTTTTTCCCTCGTAATTTCATTTGAGTGTGAAAAGTTGCACGCACATGGAGACGAGGCTGGAGTTGCAGCAAAGGAGCACCGCATTCGGCTCCGCTTTTTGTTGCTGCATATTTTCCAGCGCATAAATATTTTATGCATGCAACAAAGGCAGTCAAAACACAATGGCCAAAAAGTTCTTACCACGGGCGGGGGAGAAAAGCGACTTGGTCTGTCTGTTTGTGAGGCATTTGCACCTCTAACAAAGCTGGGCGTCCTTTTTATAATATTTCTGATTGAGGAACCCGCCAAAGTTTTCACTCACAGGGGGAGCCCCCTCGCCCGGCTCCTCGATAGTTTAATGGCAGTTTAAGTAGTTTGACAGCGGTGCAGGGCCGGGGTGGGCCGCCCGGCAAGTGATTTGCGCCAGGAACTCATTACGACCGCATCCCGATGAACGCAGATCACGCAGGACATAAATAAGAGCAGCCCTTGGAGCGGGAGCGGGGGGGATCCCATGTTGGCTCCGAATGGTTTTGTAATCACATCAGGCGGGGGGCGTTGCACAATTTTCGGGGTACTGGCTGATTTATTGCAACAACAAAGTTTTATCATGCATATTTTATGCGTGTAAATGTTGCCGTCATAAAATGCCTTCAAGAGAAGGTCCTGGGCGCACGCATGAAAGTGTGCATGCGTGTGCGTGTGCCGGGAGGCCAGGATGTGTGGCAGCTCGCCCTTTATGCGTACGAGTTGTAATGGCGGCCAATAAAGCAGCCATTCAATGGCAGCAAATTGGCATTTTATTAGCGAACCCATTGCCAGCACCCTTCTGCGCGCTTCCTTCGGCTTCCTCGCATCCTGCCGCATCCTGCAGCATCCCGACTAATTCGGTTCGTACTCCTCTCGCGTATGTCATAATAAAAATGAGTGTTGAAAACTTTTAACAAACGACAAAACACCAGCGCCACAGTCCCCGCCGACCGGGCATCGATCGATCGGCTCCCTGTGGGCGAAAGGATGTCCTCCCAACTTGTCGCTGTCGACTGCTCTTTGAGGTTGTCGCCGTCGTCGCCGCCGCCGCTGTCCCGGATTCGCATCGCATCTATGTGGAGGCTGGGAGAGGGCATAACTCAAAGTTTACTCAAGTTACTTGCGCCAGCGACAAGACAGAAAACTTTGTACTTTACATCATTAAAAAGTTTCGCTTTCTCCGCTTTTTTCTTTGCGCTCTCCGGTCTCTCTCTCTCTGGATGTCTCTGTCTCCGGTCGCGCAGTTCCTCGCCCTCAACTTTCTTGCCAAAGACTGACTCCGACTCTGATTGTGATTCAGGTTCTGACTGAGGAGCTTAGCGATTGACAGTGGGCCATCAATCGAGAGCGGGGCAAGGAGGAGACAGGACTCCGGGAATCGCTTAATTTGTGTGCGGCGCAGGAATTTGAAGAAGCAAAGGGACGAGCTCAAGACTTCTCTGACCGCAGGCCAGGCGACAAAGGACGACGCTCCCCACTGATTGAATGGAATTTCTTGCATCTGGAGTCCTTGCCCCTTTCCGGCGCAGAGAAAAACTGCATACATTTAGGCGTGAGCTGGAATTCCCGTAATAAACGAGCGCGTAATAGAAAAAATCCCCGCCTCCTCACCACACCACCTCCCCCCCTCCACGGACAAGCACCAACAAATAAATAGTTTCAATGCTCCAGTTTGCACTACGCTCTGGTTGGCTGCCTGCCACTGGCCACATGCTGGGCAAAGGGTTGTGGACGGGGCACAACAGGGCTCCTCCATCGGAGACTGGGGACTTCCCCCGGCTCGTAGTTGGCAGTAGTCGTGCGGTGGTTGCCTTTTTGTGCCCATGCGCATGGAAAATAGTTGCACAAACTTGCATACAGCAACAAAAAAAAAAAAAAGAAAAGAAAAAAAGATAAAAACCGAGGCATGAAATGTGTGGGAAAAAGTCAAGGCAGAATAGGGACTGCCAACGAAGGAGGCGGAGTAGTGTCCTGCCTCTCGTGTATCTTCGCTGCACGTGTCTGAGTGTGGGTTCTGCATTGTCACTTTTTCAAGTCTCACACCCCCAGCCCCCTCAGCTAAAGGCGAAGATTTGCATAAAACTCTCGGGCTCGGACAACACATGTGACTCGGCTTGAGCTGGGATAAAGGTGTTGGTGGTGTGGAGGTGTGGAGGTGTGGCAGTGTGCTGGTATGTGGCCTTAAAGTGTTGTGCCGCGGCAATTATTAAGTTTTCCTTTTCTTGCGAACAATTGCAGTTGTTAGTCCCTCCTGGCTGCTCCTGGCGCCCTGAATTATGTGGAAGGACATGCTACGCTGGGCAAAAGGCGGCGAATTAGTGACAATTTAGCGGGGGGTGCGGGGGCTATGCGTGTGCGTCGAGCGTTAAATTAGGCCAGGCGGGGCAGGCAGACAATAGAAGGTGCAAGGAGGAGCTGCAGATTGGTTACTAAAGGCGGGAAAATAGAAACTGGTAGGATGGAGCACCAGGGGAAAGCCAAGTACTTGAAATTCTACTGATCTATGCCCGAATATGTATCGTTTCGATAACAAGTTGGATTAAAAATAATATAAGCTTTTTCTTGGCCCTATTCTAATCTCAGTCTCGAAGAATCAGAAGCAAAGGGAATTAAATATTAGTAGAGATTCGGGACTTTACTCTCTTTTTTCCAGAATATCTCTCAATCAGTCTACTCGCTTCCACTGTCACTGGATAAATGATGCATATGCATTTCCATCTCTGTCTTCATCTCCATCTCCTTCTGCTTCTGCATCTGTGCATCTCTCCAGCACGAACGGCATTAGTATCTGTGAGCTACATGTGTCATGTATTTTTTATATCCCTGCCAAACATAGTCTTTATGCTTTGACAAAATATATACCATTTGCATATCCTCAGCTGTTTCAGGCCCTCTTCTCGTTGCCAACCCGTCTTTATCTCAACCGGAGAGCGCGTTGCGTTTCGTTTCGTTTCGTGTTGTTCCCTTGAAAATGCAGCAGCAAAAGCCAACGAACTGTAACTGGACGTCGTTTTCATCAATATCAATGGGCGAAAATCTCCACCTCCACCTCTGCCTCCTTCTGCTTTTCCTCCTACATCTCCGCTTTTCATTTCGCCAACAGAGTTGCAACATATGCTGCTGCTGCTACTGCTGCTGCTATGCTGCAAGTGGAAATGGGAATTGGGAAGGGGCATTTTCAGCGGGGCAGGGGCCGAGTCTGGTGTGGACAGCAGCGCTTTTGCAACACAACGCATCATTTTTATTGTTTGTCGGCTGCAAGAACAGCAAAAACAACAACAACAACGGCCGAACTACGTCTATTGAAAATAGAAAGCAAAATGCTGAAAGGCAGTCCGCGAGGGGTCGGTGCGAGGGCGGAATCCGTTCGTGCTTTTGTATTTTTGAACCCAAAAATAGAAAAGTGCAACTAACTCGAACGGCAACAACGTATACACCGCGCGCAGAAAATCGGAGAGAAAACACAACTTGAAATGCGCATTGAAGTGGCGGCGGGGGCGGGCGTCTAATGTGGCTGGGAGGTTTCGGGGGATTGGTTTCGACGGACTGCCAATACATTTTTCTGTTGTGTGGTGATGCTTCGCTTGGGGTTCCCGCATAAGATATGCACTCTGGCATCGCCACATTCTCATATTCCTCATATTTCGATTAGTGAGTTCTTTATAGGAAAACTTATGGTTCATTAGGATTGGTATTGGTATTGGAAAATATAAGGAAAATTGTGTTAGTCTCAAGGTAACAGTATCAGCCTGCTATGTTATAAGAATGGCTTTTTCTCAGAAAGGTTTCTTCTCAGAGCTCACCAGTTTGTTAAAATACAAGAGCAGACTTCGGCCTCTAGACGCCGCTTGCTTTGCGGAAATACGGAAAGAAAGAGAGCAGCTAAGCAATTTGAGAAAGAGTTCCATCTTGTCTCTCCTAATGCAGTCAAGCGGAATCTCAAAAGAAGCAAAACAACCGACACAACTGAGAGAGAGAGAGAGGCTCCTTTAAGTTGCTTATCG
This sequence comes from Drosophila baimaii, assembly GCA_018874675.1. Lineage (NCBI taxonomy): Eukaryota > Metazoa > Arthropoda > Insecta > Diptera > Drosophilidae > Drosophila > Drosophila baimaii. The sequence continues at coordinate 8,231 of JAEIIU010050421.1, forward strand.
TTCTCCCTCAGAGGAAAGTCGAATCATCAAAATGTTGAGCCTATTTTACATCCTCTGGTCTTGAGGTAACAGAATCAATATTCCCCCACACAAAACACTAAGCACTCACTCAATAAAGAAAGCACACCTTTAATGAAACAGCGAGCACTTAAAATGATCGATTTCGAAAAAGCACCCTATTCGCACCACTAACGACACTATCAACAAGCCAAACAAGCAGCACCGACAACGGCAACCGCATTTAACTATTGTACACTTCACTACCTAATAAGTCTCAATTAAATGTACATAAAGCATAACACCTTGTAACATTTGCATGTTTCAACCAACAAACTCTCCCCTGCCCTCCGGCTTTCTCCCACCTGAAACACGCTGTCCCGTGTTTACTTGAACAACTTTCGAAACTTTCAGCACGCAAACCTTTAACAACAAACGCTGAATACAAAGCAGGAGCGGCAACAACAAAATTACTACACCTGCACACTCGCTGGGTAAGGAGAACTGTCATTCTGCCAGTGTGTCATTCAATCATTCACTCATTACTTCAATCCCTGACATTGTCAATGTCACAAGGCGTTAGCCTTCGGCCCCCCAATACATTGGGGTACTTTCCTTTTTCAATACATTGCTGAAGCGGGCTGAACAGATAAAATGATTAAAGGAATGGAAAGGGAGTGTATATATATCCTTAAGGTATGGTACATTTTTAAAGAAATTACAAGTTTGAGGCACAACAAAATACATAAATAATAAATAAACAACCATTAGACGAGGCTTGCTTTGAAGGCTGAAACTATTTTCCATAAGACACTTTTAATAAATTGTAAAAGGCATTAAGATGTCTTAAAAAAAGAAAATATCTAACTTGTGTTCGCTTCATTTTAAGCTAAAAAGTTTATTTATATAGTTCGCTGATAAACCCTGCAAAATACGGAAAACTTAAAACCTTCTTGCTTTGAAGCAGATAAATCGATCAAAATGCGGTATGAGTATTTGAAGAGTCCTTCAATTCAGGCAATACCTTAAATTCCAAACCAAATATTTCTTTTAGGACTTGGACTGTCACCCTTGTGCGCCTATTCTTCCGTTCCCACCACCACCACCACCACCATCGCCTCGCACCACTCCCACGGAGCATTGCATGCGTGCGTTTCAAGTGGCTGTTGCTGTTCTGGCCCACTTCCTGTCGTAAATAAAGTGGAACTCGCTTTTGGCAACTCCCGGCAACGGCACAGGTTGCCTGCCACCCTTAATGAATACGACATTATTTTTTATGAGCTGTCAAACACTATTTTCCATACATTTCTTCTCCTTCAGTCGCCGCCGCTGCTTTTCACCCACTCGAGACTCATTCCAGGTTTCCTATTGCCATTTTTATTTATCGTCCTCGAGTGCTGGTGTGTGTGTGTGTGCGCGCGGCAGTGCCTGTGTGTGGTTGTGCGGTTATTGTTATTATTTATATTATTTTTGATAAATGTTTTTGGGAAATTTGTATTTTATTGGTTGTTTATCGACAATTAGCGGTTTTGTTTGCCGAGTTTCCCTTTGCATAATATAAACAGTCCTGCTTCCTCTCTCACGGTTTTCCGTCCGTTCCCGACTGCTTCGTGTGCGTTGATTTATTTGCCGTGTGGAAAACAAGCTCGTACCGCCACTCAGAGAGGACTATCGATAAGGTCCAAGATTGGAAGAGAGAGAAATAATTAGCGCATAAGGCAAACGCGAAAAACAAAGGAAAAATGGCCTATATAAGTAGGAGACCATAAACATTCTGCTGCGGAACATAAATAATAAACAGAAATACAATTTATTGTTCTCCCAACACAAAAAGGAGAGCGAAAAGTCGAAAGCTAAATGCCTCTTCATGCGGTTTTGCACTTTGGCGAAGGCATTAAAAAGTATGCAAAGCACTCGTGGGAGAGGGAGGAGCGGCTGGCACGGGAAAAGCATCTGGAAAATTTGTTCACATGACGCACACAGCTGCTGCCACTGCGAGCTGTAAGATTTTCCTTCGCTCTGCCCATTTTCATTTTTGGTATTTTTGCGCTTTTGTTTACATTCAGATTCAGCTATTTTGAGAAGCCATAAACAAAACAAAGAGAAACGTGCAGAAGCCGCGGCACAGGCTGGCTGAGAGGAGGAAATCGGAGCCAAAGTCGGAGAATATATGGCCAATATACATATATACGCGGCGCGGCGTGCCCGCTGCGGGAAACCTAATGAGCTGTGCAGCTTTTGAAGTTGCCTCATTACGATGATCGAATTGAATGGAATCGAAAATCGATCGATAGTCAAATGGAAGACCCACAATTAAGGCAGGCAGCCATAGATAAGACCTGGCCCGCCGACGACGATGGCCGGGGGATGGACACGCTCGAGGGTGTGCGTTAATCACGCAAGTAATTCTAATGCCCGACCCGCCCCGACGCCCTCGCCCTCGCCCCTGGCCCGCGGCGATAAGTTTTCCACTCTCGCTCCCCCATCACGTTTGGGGGTGAGTTTTTCGCCGATGGAACAAAGCATAATCAGCGCTGAACATGCCAAGCACAACAGAAGCGGCAAAAGCGTTGGCCAGGCCATTTGCGAGGCGGAGAAGACTGAGCCCGAGTCGAAGCCGGGGTGCAGTCTGTGCGCCCTGTTAACAAAGCTATAAAACTGTCACCTATAATAATCAAGAAGCTCAAATTAAAGCCCGGAGCAAGACGGAGTCGCGTGCCCTTCGACATACACAATAAAAAATGCAAATCATTCCCCGGCCAAGCCTAACGGCGATCGGAAAGCATTAGTTGTTGAACAGAGACATTCTGGAGGTAAATGAGTGAAGTGAATAAACCCTTCTCGAAGGTTAAATTGCATTTCCGGCCACTGCCTTACCACGGACTTAACTACTTTATATCGTAACGGTTATGAAGAAGTTATTTTCCAAGAAAGGCTATTACTTTTCTCTCTCAGTGAGTCCTGATTCCGTTTCCAAGTAACTGTGAAAATAGTTTGCTGCAAAACTAATGTCTTTGAGGTGTCGGAACACAAGTTAATTGACTATTTCTTCGGTATTTCCATTCTTAAGTAAAGGATTCGGTTTTTGGTTCATCGGAAAAATGACTTAAGATATGTATTTCTTGTACGATTTCTGGGAAAATGTTTCCACAAAACTCATTTTCATTAAGAAAGTATTTTAGAGTCAAATTTAAAAAATAAAGTAAAATGTATTCTAATTAATGTATATAACAAATTATATTTAAATTCTTGAAAAAAAAGAAAGAAGAGTACCCTACAATTGTCAAGTCTGAATTCTGTGACATGATAGTATATACATTTAAATAATAAAGGCCAATGAAATTGTCTTTAAGCTTTAAAGTTTAAATAAGTAAAATAAAAGAATACGGTATAACTAAAATTAAAGTAACGTAAATTTTTTGCTTGCGGATTGAACTAATTTTCCGTATTAATTACTTAGTTTATAAATAATTTAATATTTATTTAATATTTATTTATAATAGTTCCCAGTGCTACAAAATTACACCTTAGTTAGGTAGTTCTGTGATTTATTTTATCAAGATCCACCTGTCGAAAAATTCAACTTATTTTCGGCAAATAACTGCTGACTAAAAATATACTTGGAATTGATAAAAGTATTTCCTGGGATCACTAATCAATTAGGCTTAGAAAAATCTCCTTGGCGATAGGTAGACGTCCCGCCGTTTGCCTTCCCTTTTCTGGTAGTATTTATGTTTATTAGGCTGGACAATTTGCCGACTTAAGCAATTACCAGCAAGCCAACAAAGGGCGTTGGCGCTTTTCAATATTTATACGCCTGTCACCCACTCCCGCAGGCCCTCTAATGGTATGTAAATGCTTGACGGCTTACAAAATACCGGGCCCGGAGCATAACAAAGGCGGCACGGCGACCACAACCCGTTATTATTATTGTTGCATACGTCAAGGCGCCCGGGCTCTGCGGTCTGTCTTGTTTCCCTTTGCTTTTTTGCTCCTTCCTTCCGCTTTGTTTTCCCAAGTAATTTGCAGTGGCAAGTAATTTAATAGCGCTGCATGTGTGTGTGTGTCTGCGCCTCAGCGAGACTGTTGAATGCGCCCCCAGGTGTGTAAGTGGGCGGGGGAGTGGCCGTCAAAAGGTAAATTATGCCAGCGGATGACAAGCGGACTCCTTCGAACGGCGCTCTCTCGCTCTCGGTGTCCTCTGGGCGACTTGCGGGCCCACATTCAAGATTATTGGTTTCAGGGGTGAAATTATGAAATGAAGTGGAAAATGAAGTGTGTGATTGTGCCAAGTGGCAAGTGCGGATGAAAGCGCCGCCAAAGGAGAAGACGATTAGGAGCGGAGCGGTAAAGTGCTTAAAGGGTAAGGACAAATATACATATGTATTGAATGGCGACAAAGGGTTTTAGTTGTGGGGTTGAAAGCAGTTGAAAATGCTCGTAATTGGATATAATTAAAAGGTAAGAAAAATGTGAATAATGTCTTAAAAATCTAATGACAGTTTCCGGCAGAACTATTATTCATAGGTATTAACCTATTCTCAGGGTTAAACAAATAAGAAAAGCTAACTTCAGGCGGAGCCGAAATTGATATACCCTTGCAAATAATTTATTAATTATTTAACAAGATTTTTCATACTAAGAGAATAAATTACACGAAACACCCTCTTTTGCACGTATGTATGTTTGTGTGGTAGCTATCAGATATAGTTGGCCGTTCTTAAAACAATTTTAACAAAGTGCTCATTTAAAAAGAGCATGTATAATGTAAAATGTATGTAAAATATAAAATGCATGTCTAAAATATGAATTTAGACCGAACATTCCTAAGGCAGCTATAGGAAATAATAGTCCAATTTCAATGAATTTTCTACGGTGTGGCTATATTCATATTATAGGAGCACACATAAATTCGAATATTTTAAAAAATAGCTAAAATGTGCTTATTTTCCCGATCGTTTCTATTACAGACAGACAGACAGGCATACAGACGGAGTTTGCTAGATCGACTCGGCTGGTGATGCTGATCAAGGATATATATACTTTATGGGGTCGGAGATGACTCCTTCATTGCGTTGCGAACATCACGACAAAACTTTAATACCCTGCAAGGGTATAAAATAGAGGTACGCGAAAGAACTTTATATTTCTTAATTCAATTTTATTCGAGAAACATGGGAAGTAAGTTTTAGTTAAGAGTTCCTAATTGAAAGAGGTTCTTTCGTCTCCTTTGATTCTCCTTAACCTAAATCTTCTCGGTCTTAAAACCAACTTACTGCCCCTTCCAAGGATATATAACCTTTGGCAGACACAATTCGTGTCTCTTAGTCATGGCCCGAAATGCAATCGGCAAGCGCGAAAGGAAAGAAAAGCAGCTCCAAAAAGAACTGTGTCAACGACTTTGCTCCACTTAACCATTTAACGAGCAAGTTAGCTAACACGTAATGCCAGGAACAACAACAACAACAACGAGGGAACGGCAACAAAAGGATGTGGAAAAATTCAAAACAAGTGGCACAAAATATTGAACAACAATAGGACGAGCGAGGGAGAGAGGACTAGATAGCAGGGGGACAGGGGCGACAGAGAACGCATGTGTCATCATTAGAATAAGAAGAGAGCGAGAGAGAGAGAGTGAACATCCCCCGCGCCAAAGGATGAATGTGAAAGCAGACACAAGAATAAGTAGGAAACGGGTGGATGCGGGGCTGGCATGGGGGGATAGGATAGCATAGGAGGAGAGGACAGGAGGACGGACGCACGCACAAAGCACAACAAAGAACGCCGGCGACGTCATCCAACGCAGCAAGCAGCAAGCAGCACGCAGCACGCACCACCCCCTGCACGTCACCCCGTCAAAGCCCTGTCCTGTGCAACCCCCATCTATGCCCGATCCTAGACAGCCACCACCATAAAAGTGAAATACACAATGAAATTTACGCAATATCCCAAAGTAACAGACTTTTCTGCGTTGGCGTTGTAATAAAATCAAAAAATAGAGAATAAGAGAAAAGAGGGTGACAAGCGGACGACAACAACAGCAACAGCAACTGGAGCAACATCAACAACAGCATGTGGGGCACACACACACACACACCCACACCCACACACACACACACACACCACTGATAAAGCAGTCAGCTGAAAGTGAAACAGATAGATAGGGGAGCGGGAGCGAGACAGCCGCTGTTATTCAACGCAACAGAAATAAATGTAAGTCCGATTAGAATTTAAGTTTTTTCTCTTTGTCGAAAATTCCACAAAAGCTGGTTGGCAATTTGGCAGAATCAAGAGACTGAAAGGCAAGTGAATGAAAAAGTAGATAAATCAATATGTAGGACAGGAGGTACTACCATATGGAACGCTGAGTTTATATCAGGGAGAGGGGAGAATACCAGCACAAGGGATACTGATGACTCTGAATTATAATTATAGTAAGCTATTAGAGATTTTAGTGTCAAGTAAGAAAACATTCGGATTCTAGATCAATGATTAGATTAAAGACCTTTAAGACTTTAGAGCAGTGGTGCCCAAAGCCCTGACTCGAGAGCCAGAAAAATATATGAGTTCTTGTCAAATAAAAATAAATAAATAATTTAGGTCGATTGATAGGTTTTAATGTAATCAGGGAATCTAAGCAGAGAAAATCAAACCCTTCCTAGGTTAATTATAACAGTCACAAATACAAATATAACTTACAAAAATATACCAAAGAACACGAGGAGAGCTATAAATTAGTCAAGAACATACAATTACTCAAAACTAGGATTTTTATAGCTTTTTAAAAACGTTTGTAAAACCTTAGCGTATTTTATAATTTCTTTGAAAAAAGTCAAAAATCACTGATTGAGTTATCTACTCTTCACTTTACTGATATATAATTCAATATCTGTATAAATGGTGTAGAATGTCTTGACAACAGAAATTTATCAGATATATAAAAACGGGTTAGAATGTGTTTTTGCCATTTTACACATTGAAATATTATAACTCTAATTTATATTTTCTTTAGATTGATGTCTTGATATCAATATATTCATAAATTTCATTTAAATTTTTAAAGTGGCAGTTTTGAGTGGAATAAGAATAATGTAAACTATTTTTAGACGATATTTTCCGCCGAAATTAAATTGCACATATGCTTGAAATACATATGCAGGCAACATCAATAAGCTTAACCGATTTTTTACAATTACTTTTTATACTAACATTTGACAATTTAATATCAGCTTTCTTTATTTTAACTAAATAATTTAATAATCAAACAAGATTGCTAGTGTAATTTTATTTTATTGAAAGAAACTTTTGTAATACTTTTATATCCAAATAACGACGAGTACTCAAAACTCAGAAGCGCTGCTATTTTGATCACTTATTCACTTTAAACAATTAAAGCACTTTTATTTTTTTCACTTCAATAATGGTCTGTTGGTATTTTATTCACAATAGTCATTAATTAGTAAGTAAAAGGTCTAAAAAACTCTTAAGAATATATCAAATCAGTGACTAGCTTCTGCTGGTTGCTGGTTACAAAAATATTAATTATTTAGAAAGTATTTATATTTATGAAAGAGCTTTTAAGAAAATACATATTTTAATAACTTTACAAATGGGAAGTCTTCGAAATGTTTTAATAAATTCTTATATTTTTCGTTTCTTTTTCGACTTTTCTAAACCATGAAATTTAAAAAAGAATCGACCCTGCTATACTTTGTAATGATTAAAAAGGGTAATAAAGCAAAATAAAAGAAATATATCACTTGCTAGTACTTTAAAAAATATCTACTGACAACTTTGGTTCCCAGCTTTAAAGCTATGTATGCTACATATCTCACGACTTTTATTCTCTCAATGCTTCGTTTAATCTTTCATCGAATCATAGTCTACTTTTTGGGTTCTTTTTTTCCGTTTTTTCCTCTAAAGGGAAACCAGCACTTTAAGCCGAGACCAATGCTCTCGTAACAAGGACATCGTCCAGAAGCGGATAAGTTAGCCATTGTGAAGATGGCGGCGGTGCGTTAATGGCCGAGCGACGCAGACAGTGAAGCCGAGAGTCACATTGACCTACACACAGACGCACTGATTTCGAAATTGCCACAAAAAATGTGGCCGCAAACACGCATACACACGCAGGGCAGGACACCCAGACGCAGCGAATGATTAATTGTCAAAATATGTTGAACAAAGCCAAGGGCACAAAAAAAAGGGGAGGAGGGAGGGAGGGAAAAGCGCCACAACAACATAATAAAAAGTGCGTTAGTGAGCGTGTGACAATGTGTGCGGCGATGAATGCATATGTATTTGTATTAAGTTGTCATTACGTGACTACGGACAACAAGATTTATTATCATTTCGCTCCCCGACTGCAGCCCCCGCCCACCCACGCACTGTCCGCCACGGAGAAAGGAAGAAATTCATTTGGACCCCGATTTGATACTCACAGTAACTTGTTGAGCAAACTCAACCTTCGGCTGGCCGACCAGTTCGATAATATGAACCATATGGAACGATTTGCTCTTGGACGTGGCGCCTTTGCGAGAAAAAATTGTTAACGATTCGCACCGATTCCTTGGACGCTCTTGGTTTTCTTCCTCGGAAAATGGCTGTTGTTTATTTGCTCGAGTTTTTGTTATCGTTACTTTTTAGCACTTTTTATTCAAAACAGTTTCTGATTGGTTTCTGATTCTGGTTTTCACTTGAATTGTCTGTTACTTATTGATTTGACTGTATTTGATTTTCTGCGTTGCTCTTGTGGGGTTAGCCTGCTATAAATGTATATGCGGCGGCTGGGCTGGCTGGGTGTTTATAATATTTATCTTATCTGTATTTTCCAGTATTTAAGCACACACGCATGTACTCTCTATATATCTATCTCTCTTCGCTCGCTATGTGATCTGGCTGCTCGTTTCTAAAATCGAATTAAAATTGTGTTTCGTGAGTATTATTCGTGTTCACTGTAAGCAGGGGTAATTGGTAATTGGGAGCGCTGCTCCAGGTACAGTTGGGCCCGAAATACGCTGTGAACTTAATCGCTTGGAAATGAGGTGAGCGCGGAAATGGAAATAAAATCTATCTGAAACACTTGGCCCGACCTGGCGGTAAATATTTATTTATACATCTATTGTTGTTGGCAGAGGAAATGATTTAACAATGTATCGGCTTGCGCTTGGGAATGGCCGAAATTCAAAAATCTAATTTAACTAGAAAAACTAACTACAAAAAATTATTTTTTTCTCTTTATATTTTTTTGGCATTTCAAATATTGTAAGTTACTTGACACATAGCACAAAAATACTTCACACTTCACAGGTAAACTATAGCAACTTTAGGACACTTTAAATAAAATATGGAAAAAACAACTTCATCAACTCTTCGGGTGAATAAATATTTTATATAGAATCAGCAATATCAATATTTTCCTCTCTTAGCCAGGCATCACAGAACTCAAACTCAGAATTTGTAGTAACTAATTGGCGAAGCCATTTACGACTGCTTTAGCACTTGATGGAAAATCGAAATGGCTCTGCTTTTGGGCCAGGGAAAATCATGTACGGGCCACATCAAAGCGCCCGTAAAATATTTTAGCAACTGAACAAGTTCTGAAATATAAAATGCCAGGCAAAGAAAGGAAAATCATGCTCTGCTGGCCAAAAATCATTAGGAGCAATGCATATTCAATTAACATGGCCAAATATATTGGCAGCTCACACACTGCCACAACAAAATGCGAAACACAGCAAACACACACACACACACACAGCAGATTTTGGGGAAAATGTTTCAATGGGATCTCGGCTCGGTCCAGTGCTGGAGAACCGGAATGCCATGGAGATGAAAATGAAATTATGGAATGCTCAAAATATTCAAATTCAGTGCGAGAAACAGAGACTGTTTTCCGTGCTCCGCTCTGCTCTTGGGCTGCTTTCGGTTCGGTTGGCTTTTTGGTCCAAAAATTTAATTGAAAATGTTTTCGTGTGCTGCGAGCGTGAATCAATTTTCGTTTGTTTGTTTATCTGGGCAAATTGGAAAAAATACAACAAGAATAAAGCGAAGCGGGGAAAATATATCCAGAAAGTAAGGCCCAGACAATGAGGGCAGGAGAACCTGATCGCCAGTTGGGTTTCCCTCTACGCGTAGTTCTATTTGGAATTTTTTGTTTACGAATTGTTTCTAATTATTTTCGGGTTTGTTTATTGTGGCAGTAGAGGTGGCTATTTCTGGAGCTAATGTTAATGATGCCGCTGGAGAGATTGAACAGAAAGCGAGTTCTGACGAGTCAGGAGCTGGTGGCAACACGGAGGCGTGATATTGCGGAATCTACTGAAAATATTTCGCTGCATAAGTTCGGGATGGTCGGGATGTTTGATGGAGTTTTGAGGTAATTGCCCTTGCTTACAGGTTTAACAGTTAAATACTCGAATATGTGGCTTGTTCGTGTTGTGGAATCGAGTCAACGAATTTTTTCGAATATGTTTACGATTTTGTGGCGAATTGATTTGATTAAGTTGGTTGTTATATTTATAATATATTTTTGAAGCGAATTGAAATTTTTAATTTTTAGATGGTTTTTCTTTTTGGTTTGCTTTGTTTTGTTTGTTTTTATGAATATTCGTAATTGTATTATCGATGTGGTTTAATATGCGTTTCTGAATTAGAGAACAAATGTCACACGACAGTCGACGAGAACTATACGAAATATTCCGACTTAACTACACAGAACTCAATATCATACTGCTGTCGTGCATAGTCGTGTTGCCTGCTTAAATTTTCGAAAAATTTCGTAAATAACGAGAATTTGCTCGCGACTCGGGTGAAAGCCGAAAGTGCTTCGTGCTCGCTGGAGGAAAATCCTCCCTCGCAATGCTCTTACTCTCTTAGAGTCGCTCTTTACCTGCTCACCCGAGCAACAGCAGGAACACGAACACGTCCGAACTCAGACCCATCCGACCAATTCGAGCCAGCGTACAGTGATCTAAAAAGCAGCTATATATTTTTGAATACATCACAAATTGGCTTGGCAATAATATAATCCTAACCAAATACTTAAAATCGTTATAATATACAATGAGTTCCAGTAAATAAAATAATTTCAGGCATTCTATTAGGAAATTAATCCCCAGTTTAGATTATGTGTTTGAATATAGGAAAATATAGGATAAAATTTGAATTTGGCAAATTCACATGATTTCACTGATTCACATGGTTCACTTTCTTTTCTGTTAATGTATTTATGTCCAAGGATGGACACTTCTGTCGTGAGGTACGTGCAACCGATGACCACTGTACAGCGAACGCAACAGCCCAACACGCCGGCACAGAACGGGTGTAAACAACAACACACACGCACAAACGTTCGAGTGGACAGTTGGGGGGCGGTCTGCTCCTTGGCCCGAGCCGTTCGGCTGCGTTCGGGAGCCCGGCACGAGCGTTAGCTCGAACGCATCGAACGCGTGTGTTCGAAGTTGACGTCGAACCAAAACCAGCAGCAGGAAGCCGACGGTGCGTATGCGTACGCAGCATTAATGAAGTCAAGATCCTGGACTCAACGCTGATAATGGCTTGTTGCTCCTCACAGAAGCAGCAACTCCGATGGAGACTGGAGATCTAAGATGGGAGATCTACGACATCCACCCTCGGACCATCCCACCTTGGCAGGACCCAATCGTAGTACTCCCGACTACTCCGTGGAGCAAAACAAGAACAACGAAGGCAAAAGAGGAGGCCAAATCACGCCGAGTTGCGGCACTGTCAGGCAGGCAGGCTGGAAACCCAGCAAGGCCTAAAGGGAAAAGCCCCGACCAGCCGAGCGAGCGAACCAACTCGTGACTCGTGCTGCCGAAGCACGCGCAGCCTTTCTCTCGTTCGCGCCCTCTCGCTCGCGTTCTCCGGGTGGGGGTGCGAGCGAGACGGCTAGCGGTTAGTTTTGCGCCCTAGCTATGTAAGGTGTCTTGTGTAGTGGAGCGGAGTGCATCTGAGTGGGAGAGCGCGAGAGCAGAGCGCGTGGCTGCCATGTGCCGGGCTTGACTGGCTGCTGCCCTTCTGGGTCTGGGTGTTGCGGGGGGTGGAGTGAGAGAGAGCGTGGAGCATGGGCTGAGTGGCGAGGGGGTTGCGGTGGGTGGGTGGTTCGTGCACCGCTAACATGTGCGTTTCGCTCTTGTTTTTGCGCTGTTTTCCGCTCTGCTCTGTTTTGACTGGAAGTGCTCATCACTGCGATGATAATTTTCTGTTGAATATTTATGAAACACATGACTCACAATGTGATTAAGGCTTTCCCACTACTCTCACCTTGTTGCTGTTGCTGCTGCCGATGCCGCTGGTCCCAAAAGGCAAACACAGAACGTGGCTGGAAGGCTACACCAATAAGAGCAGCGAAGAGAGTCCCGCTGACCGAAGAGAGTCGGTCCGAAGAGCGCGTGTACACCGTACAGACACACACGCACGCTAGCTCACCCACACTCGCACGCCATTCACCGAATTGCTGGGAAATTCATCATCATGAGCATGAACTTGATGACGACGCACGAAGACAGGAAGAAATTAATATGCGAAACGCAACAATTTTTGCCAACTACAGCGGCAGCAGCAACAACAATAGCACAGGCGGCAGATGGAGGAACACTTTTTGCGCTTTCCCCAAAGCCGGCAAAAATAACAACAAAGCAGCAACCAGGAAAACATCTGCGAGGCATTGAATAATGCCAGCGAAGTTTGGGGTGCGGCTTGTTGTGCTTTTATTCCCGGGTTTTGCCTTAATGGTCGAGGCACAGTTTTGCGCTAGGCACATTACATTCATACATATGTATGTATGTATGTGTGTACATAAATATATCCTTCTAACTGTAGAATCACCGAGCATTGGTATTTGGCAGTAACCTGTGATTCGGAAAGGTTCCTCAATGTTGAGGGATGTCCTCGCATTAGGGAGTTAGCTCTTAACAGGCACCTGAGTTAACTTTTCCCTTTATCTCTGGTTTAGTTCACATTTTTCGGACAGTTAAAAGATACTAAAGCAAGGGTTAGTTATAATTAAAAAAAAATATAAGTGAGAGTTAACTCTTTAATTCTGGTCAGCTCACATTTCTCGTACAGTTAAAAAATATTGGGATTCTTCTGGCAAGAGGTTAGTAATCCATGACCTTCGTTTAATGTTAAAAAATGTATAAGTAAGAGTTAACTCTTAACAGGCACCTTGTCATCTTACCTC
>JAEIIU010050424.1:4158-50699 GCA_018874675.1 Drosophila baimaii
TAACAAAAAACACCATACCTGTCTGGTGTCTGTTATATCTGCTATGGAATCCATATATATCGAGGGCTCTTCGCTGTAGTGTTCCAAAATGAAGTCCGAAAACGGTTCCATAAAATTAATTTCCTTGGTTTCCTTTAGGCCCAATGGTATCATAGGCATGACACTGTTGAAACTGGAGCAGGGAATTTTTTATAAAGTGAGTGTGATATCAAAATAAACACTAAAAATATACATTTAAATGCTTATTAAATGTTTCTTGTGAAGTCCCTACACAGAGAGAAATATATATTGGGTGAGAAGAAATGCTAACTCAATTTCGGTTTTTTTTTACTGTAGAGGAGTATACAATGGCTCAATAATAGTTCAGAAATACAGAAATTTAGACTTTTTATGGTCTCCCCAACTCAAATTCTCTTACTGTAATAAAACTTTTTTAATTTATGTATTAAAAATGAAGAATGTTGGGGTTAAATAGCTTGCTAACATTTGTAAGAACAAAAGTTTTCTGGAAACTTATACCTATACATATATGTTTGTACGTTATCAGTGTTGATCATTGTAATATTTATATACATATGTACATATAACATGTTTTGCATTTTATTTTAAAGAAATATTGGAACTCCCTGTCTTATTGAATGTTCAATTCTGTACTTTTTTTAGCTTTAATCGCGTGACAGAACCGTTAGCTCAACCGTTAGAATGGCAAAGTCCCATATGATATATCGACAAAAATATCGAGGTCAATATCATATTGAAAATATCGTAATCTTTTATATAACGAAACTTTAAATATAACAAATGTCACATTAAGCGTTAAAATATAAATATTATCGAATAATGTAATCTTATGTAACTTATTTATCGCTTTTTCCGATTATATTAGTCCAATATATCGCACAGAATTGATATTATTTTCACAGAATATTGATATATTATCGATATATATGTCAATATTTTCTTCCATCCCTAATTGCGAAGAGAAGCGTCTCAGAAGCGCAAGGACGTTTACCAGCTTCGTGCACGAAGCTCATCTGTGAGGCAGAAGCCGGAGGATCATAAGAGTCTGCAGGGTCTCTGTCTGAGCTTGTCTGCTTTACTGGTTCACCCTGTAAAGTTTAGTTTCTGCTGTCCTTAACTCACCTTTCACTCTGATATATTTCCACCGATGAATTCAATTCCGCCAACTGCTCCTTTAGCAGTTGTAAATTTGAATTGACAAAGCTCAGTTCCAAGGCAACTGTGTCGCGCAGCTTACGGTTTGTTGTGGCCTAAAGTGAATAGGGTTTATTAAGGGCTCTCTTGAATAATTATGTTTATATGTAATTCATTTTCTTTTAATTTGTTTAACTTGTTCTATTGCCTAGTTTTAAATCATTAACAAAGATTAAATAATTCTAATATGCATATGCAGTCAAACTTCCTAGGATCTTCAGTTGCAAATTACAAAGAAGGAATTACCCTGTACATGTCATTTATCTATAGACAGTTTATATATAGACTTATACAGACCTTGTATAAATTTTCAGCCCCAGCTCGTAGGCGGAGTTCTTTATTTATCTCTTGGTTTAATTTGCAGCGTCTGTTTTGCAGTTTACTTCGACATGTTGCAGCTCTAGGATCCGAGCCCTGCAAACACAATGGTATGTAAGTAAGTCTCGAAATAAACATTATAATAATAAATATAATATATAAGAAAAGTTAGCTGTATTTGACAAATAAGCTTGTAAGAACTATTTAACAAACAAAAAATATGAAAAGATTTTTAAGGAAATTTGTTACATTTATTTTGGGGAAGGCAGTATCCTTACGAGTTTAACAATTGATCTCTCCGCACTCACCCGAATGAAGCAAAACGATAATCCCTGGGGATCCACATCATTGTCGTTCTCCTCAATCTCCTTCGGCGCCTCGTCAGCATTATGATGATTGGCTGCATCCATTTTGAGAGCCCCGGGAGTGTTCCTAGATCCAAGTATTTACATATACCAGGTAGAAGGCCGTAACTGCCGGTAAATATGTCACAATTGCACTTGGCATAAGTATTGTTAAACGCATAATCATTGTATTTTTATATTCCCTATTAATATGTATGGCTCACGAGGGCTTTTATTCACAACCCAATATTCAAATTAAATATATCTGCATTTAAGCTTAAAGTTCAAGCTATATTTAACCCATTTTTAAAGACCGTGTTGTAATATTTTAATTAGTTTTCAATCATTTTGGGGCACCTAAAGGCATCTTCAGACACCTCGATGATCACACACACACACACATACCAAGAGTCGCCTAGATAATATGTAGAAAATATTATCGAGAACCCGGTTCTTCGTCAACAGGTATTCGACTCTTTTTGGGGTCATGTAACGCCCAACAAATGATTGCAAACACAAAATGGGTGACAAGTTTGAAAGTTTTGTTAGCCATTAGCTGGTATCAACCCAGTTTTATTATCATATCATCATCGTTCGTATCATTTCCGATTGCAGTGCCGATGCGTAATTCACAAGTTATTGGGAGCACTCATATACCCAGTGTAAAAATGCATACACACGACGAATATTTTAAAATACAACGAATGGACGTTAACTTTTAGTGGTTTGTTCAACATTTTTTTTTTCTTTTTTTTTTCAGCCACAAAACCATAAACAACAGTTCCGTTCCACATCATCAGTAGCGGCAGCAACATTCTTACCACATTCCACTGATCAGAACCCTGCATAGGTGTGTTTTTTTTATTACATTTGAGAGTCATACATTTATGGCACCAGTTTTTATTTTGAGTTTTCCGTTTGAATTGTGTGTGCGAGGAAAACTACTACAAAAGGTATATTTACCTTAGTTGCCTGAATTTCTACTCGTGCACATATACTCGTGAAGAAAGAAAGAAAGAAAACACTTGTTGCACTCCGCACACACATTACATTCCACTCAAGCAAATTGTATTTTAAATAATGTCCAGATTTTAAAATTGAGCCTGATTTGTGTGTATCTAACTTGGTATTCCGTTTTTCACTTTCCACAATTATCAAAAACAACAAAAAACAACAGGTTACTGCATTTGGGGATAGCAACGAAAGCGCGCTGGTACTAGTTTCCGACTCACAGTAAACTCTCAAACTGGTTATTTACTCAACGATACGATGGCCTTATTGGAGCTGAAACTGGAATTGAATCGAGTGGCCAGTGTGGCCGCATCGCAAGTCGAAAAACACCACCTGCACAAGCAGGTGTGCTGCCAAACGGTCACACTGCGTCGCATATTTGTGTGGCCGTTTGCAAATAAAAAACAGGTTTTTGATATCTCAACGGTACGATAAATATGATTCGGGCTGAAACTGTTGTTGTTTCAGAAATCGCAGCACCGCAAAACTCAAAAATATCTGGTAATAAAAACTTTACTAGACCATCCACACTGGATCGCTGGACTCGTTTCTGAAAGCTTAAAATGGGTAAAAATTAAAAATAAAAAGCTTTTACGTGATAAAGGGTATCTCCAAGGGGGAGAAGATCTACTATTAGTTGTTTATTTTTTAACAGTTTTATGCTAAAAAAAACATTTGCTTTACAACTTATGAAAAACGAGATACTGACATAAGGTTACACCTACATATATTTTTATGCGTTCATTTACGTTTAAAAATGGTTAAAATTAGCCTATTTTCAAATTTATTAAAGCTTCAATGTATTACCTATGTAAGTCTGTAGTAATTGTGTAATCATTTTTGCACTGTAAAGGCTCAAAAAAAGGGAAAAAGTGAAAAAATGAAATGAAAAATTAAAGAATTAGCCTGCGAAACTATCTTCGGTAAGGGCCAGTCCATATATTAGGTATTCACGTACACACTCCCTCATATAATTAAGAGTTATTATATATAGGAGAACATTCCCTAACTATAAGATTATATAGTCCTACATATTTTTTACAACAAAAAATTAAATAAATTATTTTCAAATATCTTTGAATATATTATGTTTACGTAATCATTGTCCAAAAGCCTCCCCCCAAATAATCATACATAATCAATTCGCTGGCATCCTTCCCCATAGTTTGTACAAATATAAGATAGGTAGGTTCAAGTGTTGAGGCTCCGCTTAAGCCTCCAATTAGATCTAGGCTCCGTTTTGGTCCACACCCTCCAATAAACTAGTGTACAACGTTGCCCTCTTCAGTACCAGCTTGTACCTCAGAGAAAGCCCAAGATTGGTGCTATCTTCAGCTTTCCTACGTTTTCCAGAGAAACAAGTTGGTAGGCTCCGAAGTGGCGAAGTCTGTGGTGGTTTAGAGCCGGACAGTACCAGAGCAGCTGCTCAGGAGTCTCTTGCTCCGTTGGTTCTTTGCAGCTTCTACAGCATGCATTGTAGGGCAGGGCCCATCTTCATGACCCGTTGAGACCACTGTTATCCTTCTGATATCTCTCTTACTGTTCGATATCAGCTCTTTGGTTAGGTTGTTGTCGAATTTCGGCCAACATTGCCTTGATCTCTTGTGTTCGCTCTTGCCAGACCATTCCTTGTTGACAAATATAGTACTTTAGAATGAAATATATGGCAAAATATCACAACTTCATATCATACAGTTCCTCATAAACAAAATAATTATCAAATTATACCAAGAAATCATTTTTCAAAAAATATAAGTCTTAAACTCCTATTATTTTGGAAAATGCTTTTGTGGTATAGTTCAATAATTATTTTATGTTAAGCATCCATCAACATTAAAAAGTAACATGCAATTTTTTTGTTTAACAACGTATCTTTAAGCTAAGAGCTAAGTTAAATAAACAAATTGAATATTAGTGGGGACATTTTGGTCAGATGAAATTGCATCCCAGTCCTTCGGCATAAAATCCTTTAATTTATCTTAATCATTCTGGAGAAAATACGTCTTAATCAGCTCAAAACGACACTCGAAAGTTCAGAAACGTTAATGGGAAGCTTTGAGTAACTTTCCTTTTTATGTGTGACTATAAATTTGTTATTGGTATGAAATCAGGACTCTGGGAGGATCATTCAATTACCACAAAGGCATTATCAAAGACCGATTTTTATGAATTATAGCTAGGGGGTTTCGAGTCATTGCCTTTCTGGAAACTAAAATCAGTGGGTTTTCATCAGTCTGATATAATATTACGGTTTCATGCATCATTTTAATGTAAATCAGCCTATTCAGAATATCCTCGAACTAATGTTTTGGCCTGAAAACGTTGTATGAAAAGCATGCATCACGTTTAAGCTCGTTTTACAGTTTTTAATAGCTTAAGTGCTTATTTTGAATCCTATGTGAATTCGTTTTAGATGATACTGACCAGACCATTTTCCACCAAAGTGAACCATTAGATTCATCCGACCAGAGGTTGTTGGATCACATCTCTGATGACCTGTCATATTGCAAATTTTCTTGTTTCTTTATATAAAAATTATTATTGTGGGGTCGGGTGCTTTTTAATTTTTGTTTCCATTATTTTTTTACAGCTTAAGCACGAAAGTTGACTACGAAAATGGGTAGATTTTCGGTTATTATTCGGCAAAGCTCAAAATCCAATATATTCATCCTCGCAAATGGCACTAATAAGGTTAGATATGCATAGACATTCCTATAAATTTGAAAACATCTCTTGAAGCGAGTAATTTCGGCAAAAAAAAAACCTAAAATAAAATAAAAGTAAGCTTCGATATCCTGAAAATGTATTTTTCTTATCTTGAAATACACTCTTGGCACATAAAAACTTACCATGTCAGTGTTGAGATAGTTATCCTTAGAAGTTAAGCCGCAAGCTTGAAAACTAGCACTGGTTGTTCGTTTTATTTTTAATTTATTATAAATTTTATTAATTCATTTCAGTGTAAAAATTAAAATGACACAAAAATTTTCTTATGTAATTTTCACATCGTTTTTCTTAACCTCATTTTTTCTTTCTTATCTGCAGCTCTTGCATTTTGCCTAAGGATAAATATATAAAACAAAGTACATATGTATATGTATATATATATATATAGATTTATGTAGATACACACATAATGAAATTTGTAAATATAATTGCAATTTTATTGTTTTACATATTCACTGTTCGTCCTTTGTTATTGTTTCAGTTATTGGTATAAATTTATTAATAAATAATTTAAACACTATTTGCTATTGATTTTTTCGTTTCGTTTCATTTTCATTTTCTTGCTTAATACATAAGTATCTTAACTATTATTTAAATTACACGATAGCAAAAAAAAAATAGTTTCTCTTTAGCGACTCCTCCAACTTAATACATACATACTCGTACATACATACATATGTATGTACTTTTCTTATACACTCTCACAAAATACGCCAACTAAATATATTTAATAGACACAATACAATATTGACAATTTACATAAATACATAAATCCATACATATGTAATTTCAAATTTATGTGCGTACGTATAAACCCTCTCATTACATTGTACATACCATACATACTGCATGAACAGAAGCTTATCCATCCTCCTACTCTCTTTTCTTATTTTGTTTTTGTTTTATTTTTTTTTTAATTTGAAATATATTGGCATAGTATATACACACGCAGACCTGTTCACCAACACACACACACACTCACACACCCATTTATCAATGATCCTTGACGCACTTCGTGCACTTTAATGATGTAAATGAATGAGAAAACATCACTTACATGCATATAAGTGATGTATTGTGCTGGTAAACGCTACTAATGTACATAACATATACTAAAAAAACGATGAGACAGATCCCTATGCCGCCAACAAGTGTGTTCAAAATAATAGCAGTAATTATGATATTAATTTATTTAATTTCAGAGAATTAATATTATTATGCGGAGAACGAAAATACCGCTTTAAAATACTATTTGCATATTAACACAATCACCACTATTATTTTGAGCACAGCTGTAGGTTGTCTGACAAATCTTTGTGCGTGTGTGTATGCATGTATATGTACATATGTAGATGGCATAGTCCTGGTAAGCCTGCTAAGAAAAAAGTGGTTTGTTAATTAGTGTCTTGGTAAATTTGATCATGATAATGCATGGGCTTTGCTCCTTTTTTTTCTCTGTGTGTGTGTGTGTGTGTAGTCTTATGTTAATAACGACGATTCCTTATAAAAAAATGAGATTTGCCAACAAACACATGTGTACGTATGTATGATTGTATATGCAATCAATTCACAATAGCACAGAGTGCAACCGTTATTGTGTGTATGTATTTACTCAGAGCAGTTACAGTTACAGTTGCAGTTGCAGTTAAATTACACTGTGCTACAAACAATCGAGCCAACTAGCACAGACTCTGCACATAATTGTGTAGGTGTGGCCAAGGCAAGTGCACAATTTATTTAATTTTAATATTTGCAAAAGGTATTCTTAGTTTGTTTTTTTTTTCAATTGAGAGATTTGCTAATTAAAGCTTTTGATTTTTTGTGGTACTTGCTGATTTTCTTATTCCACTTTTATCCTTGAAAAAGTGCTTGATAAAAATGAAAAAAAAAAATCATAAGAAAGGGTCTGTTACAAAAGAAAATTTGGTATCGGAACCAAAGATTTATGAAATTAAGTCCTGAAGATGTCAGAAAGATTTGATACAATATCAAATTACAGATTATTTTTTCAGTTAACATTCCCTGATGCTTTTTTGGAAACCATTAATAGATCACTTAAAGTAAAAAGTATTGAAATGTTACATGGTATTCTTTATTTTTCAACTTAATTGTTTTTTTTTTCTCATTTTTGCAAATATTAAAGATTTTGTATAAATTGAGTTCTTGGCACAGGACCACAATTTCTCCGATAGAGGCTTTTTTTAATTTTCCTACATTTTGTAGCACAGTGTCAAATAGTATTAGTTGTATTCTGAATTGGAAAGTACGCATGGCTGATGGCTTGATGGTAAAACAACAAGCCGCATACTATATAATACTTTGCTTCTGTTAGGCACTATTTTTACTTGATTTTCATCTCATTTCATTTTTGAAACTTGTTTCATGCGTTCCCTTAATAAGCTGTTACTCTCTTTTGTTTTTTGTTTTCGATTTTGTTGTTATGGTAATTTACAATAGTGTTTGGGCCTTTCTTGATAAAAAAAAAAACGTAGATTTTCGAGTCAAAGGTTTACAATTTATATATTTGTTTATTATCTTTACTTTGTATACATTTAATGTCAATCGGCTTTCACTAGTGATAGGTTTTGGATAATTATTCATAGATCTTGAAATTGTTTGAGTCTCGTTTAGTCCTCGAAAGAATACCAAAATTTTATCATTGTGGCGGAACTTGTGAAAAAAATGCGTATTTGCTGCGGTCGTACAACAACGAAATACTATTATTTATAATAAGTGTGTGTGTGTAAAGTTTATTTTGTAACTATACCGAAAGTAAATGAATACCACTAATAATATTCAAAGTAATTTTAATTACCATCGCTCTATATTTAGAATACATACATATATTATTATTATTATTATCTTTATGCATAGTGTTGGAACACATGTATGTAGTTCCTCTGCATTCCCCTACATATGTATAATTTCTTACAGTTTTGGACATATTATACGTGTGTGTGTGTTCGAGCTTGCCTTCGGTGGATGCAGAAATGGCTAATTATATACCAGTTTCATTACGTTTATAAAATATATATATATATATGTATATAGGCATTAATAGTAATAATTGATTTAAATCAATAGTTAATAATTTAAAAAACGGTGGATCATTTTGACTCATGCTTAATTGAATCACGCACATGAACATCCATATCAATTATGGAGTAACATGCCATATTTCACGCTCTATTTCTCTATCTATCTAAATGTTTCTTTCTTTACTTCTTAGGGCCCTGCATACATACGCCAAAAGTGTTTAAAAAAAATAGAAATAAATAGTAAGTCAATACTTAAACTTAACAAAAAAAAAAAAAATAAAACAAATACTTTTTTACAAACCAAAAATACCAACATTTAGAGTTGATCCACCGTCGGCATCATACCTCAAATGTATAATTATAAAAAAAATATGTTTTCTGTCAAGCTTGAATTTTAAGAGTTAAAAAATACATATATTATGCCGCACATGTTATACAAATTTACACCTTTATTATTTTTTATATCATTTTTAAATCAAAATATCACAAGTCTGGCTCGGCATAGTTGTAGAAAAAACAATTTTGAATACTTGAAAAGAAAAACTTTGAAAACCGGTATGAGTTATCATGGCGACCGTGTCCCTCCTTTTTTTTCGGGGGGATCTACTTTTCCAGAAATAAGCCTAAAAATATACACAAAAGAACAACAGTATGTTAAAGAATAAAAAATAATAATAGTAGGGTGGTTTTTTTTGTTGTTTTTTTTTTCTTTTTGAGAATTCTGAACGTACATATGTAGGGCCCCAAGTTTCTGACGATGTCAACATATCTATCTCCAGAACAAATTTTCATAAAGAGCTTCTTGCTTACCATATATAGTTTAAATTAAATATACATACATATAGCTATTGTATTTTATCTATACATTATTTACTCAAATATCAAAAAAACAAACGATGGAAGCAAATCAAAAAAAAAAATTAAATTGGCTTTGTAATCATACTTTTTTTTTGCACGTACATTTATGCATCATCTGCTTCTCTTGTGGCGGCGTCGTAACTTTCTCACTTTTTGTTTTTCTATTTCAAAATCAGGGTGCGACAATTGCTAATTATTTATTTTTGCTTAAGTTTTTTTTTAGGTTTCATAAAAAAAAATTACACACACAAAAATATATGTTTTAAGTAACTTTGAGATCATTTAAATGTATTTCTTTTTTTTTTTATGTAAATGTATGGTACAAGTTTACAGAAAGCACTCTATATACACAGAACTGAAGTCGGTGAAATAATTATTAAAAAGCAACCACTATTATATAGACTCTGTCCACGGCAACGGTTCAGGCATATATATATATATATATATATAAAGATATATATATTCCTAAGCGAAAGCATGCAGAGTTTGCGGCAACCGAAACTAGAGAAAACTATTTCTTGAAACGAGAGGAAATTGCAAAATAAATTTGTTTGGACTTTTGGAGGATATAGAGTGCTCACTCTTTAGAGCGTGTTTCTTTTTGTTTTTCTCTTTTCATATTATTGCAATATAAACCATAACATG
Source organism: Drosophila baimaii (assembly GCA_018874675.1). Lineage (NCBI taxonomy): Eukaryota > Metazoa > Arthropoda > Insecta > Diptera > Drosophilidae > Drosophila > Drosophila baimaii. The sequence continues at coordinate 14,315 of JAEIIU010050424.1, forward strand.
ATCCACACTTTTGATTTGCACAAACAAAAAAACATAAACCCGAGCACCTGGCTGTGTAGTTCCTCGTTTAAACTCACTGAGTAAGACTGTGCCTAGCGGCGGAATCGGCGGCTCCCTTGTTGTCAGTCGCCTGACGTAGCATACGAAACTCTTGGGGCTCAGCCATTAGATCAGGCTTGGACGATTCCCCCGATGTTGCATCCTTCTCGCATCCAATGTTGCTCAGATTAAGCGCCGCCGAGTCGCTTGCTTCGGAGTTGGGCTGATCGATGAATGGGTTTGCGGACAACTTGAGGAACTGTTCATAGTTGGCGAACTGCTGCTCCTGATCCTGCTGCAGCTGCTGCTGCTGCTCCTGTTCATTGTCGTCCTGCAGCTGCAGTTCCTTGCTGCCATAGGAAGCAGAAGCTGCTGCCGCCGCTGTCCGTTCCTCATAGGTGGCCTCATGCAGCTGTTGAAGCGTTGCTTTGCTTGACTGCGACTGCGACTGCGACTGGGATTGCGATTGCGACTGCGACTCCAACTGGTAGCTGCCGCTGCTCTCCGCCTGTGCCTGTACATATATTACGTCTTCGACTTGGAGTGCAGTCAGCGCAGCTATTTCATGATGTTGCTGCCGTTGCTGTTGCTGTTGCTGCTGCTGCTGGCGTTGTGCATTTGCAATTGCCGAATTCCTAACCTTAATATTGCTGTTGCTGTTACTGCTGCTGTTGTTGTTGCTGCAACACTTCGGTGTGCTGGAGATTGCATTCGAATTGTTATTATGATTATTGTTGTTGTTATTGTTATTATTATTATTGTTGTTGTTGTTGTTGTTGTTGTTGTTGTTGTTGTTGTTGTGGCCACTAGTACATATTTTATTATTGCAATTGTCGTTGTTGTCGTTGTTGTTATTATTACTATTACTACTACCGATGCTGACTTGTGCATTGGGGGGATTGTTGTGGTTGTTTTCGGACAGAATGGGCTCTGTTCCATGCAGCTCTTGCTATTCCTTGATGAGACGGTAGATGTGGTGGGTGGTGCCGCTGTTTTGAGCCGCCACCTCAAAAACGTAGGCGATGCAAAGCAGTGTCTCCTGCGTCTCACGCGCTCGCATTACCTTAATGGAATAGAATATACGAAAATAAATATATAATAAGGTCCAGGCTGTGACTTGGTGGGATTTGAATAAAGGCATTGGAGTAAGAAGATACTAAAGGCGATTCTCTGAAAGTTCTCGGTTTTCTGCTTGACTTTCAATAGCCAGTTTCTTTCTGTTGAGCTGCAATCTTGTAATTTAATGCCCAACCTTGTTCTAAAGAGTACTATCAAGCGATAGCTTTTAAGTCTCTATTAGGGATGACAGGAAATATCGATATATCGATGTTTGATGCAAAGGGCAATGTATAAATCGATATTTTAATGGTGCAACATATGCGCGATAATTTGATAATCTATTTATATATATATCGAACTGTGTCAAGGAAGAGCCTTAGCTATGTTTAAGCTATTATTAATTAATAAATAATTAAGTAATTAATTAGAAAATTATAAACAATTAATTTAAAAAGTTCGCTTTAGTCGAAAAAATTCAAATAAATTAATAAACATTTGCGGATAATGTTCGATATTATCGATAATACCGATATTTTAATATTAAATTTCAAATAATACGATATTTCAAACATGAAAATTCGATTTTTTTATTGTTTTTCGATTTTGTCCGATAATTCTCGATACTTTTTCGAAAATTTAAATATTTTACGCTATACCTTGGTCGATATATCCTATCTGATATGCTTTTTTTTTTGGGTACTCCCCGTAACACTTACTTGCAATATTGTAAAGTTTTCCAGCACACTGTTCATCATGTAGCGTTCAGGTAAGTTTTTCAGTTTCTGTATAAAGTTAATCATATACTCGCACATGGGCGAGCGCTGAATGCGATATACATAACGATTGTTCTCCAGCCGAGAGTATTCGCTCTCCACCTTCTCCACCACCTGCTTTCCGAAGGAGCAAACGATCGTAGAGCACACAAGCACGACATTCTCGTTGCTTTCATATCTGGAGGAAAGTGAGAAGATATAATTTAATAACCTAAATCATAATAATATGATTATGTAAAAAAAACTTACTGGCTGGTTACGCCATAGAAATCGCCCGTTTCGCTGCCAGTCGTTATGTCGGTATTAAGGTCTGCCCAGCATTTAACCAGATAGAACGCATTTTGTGGTCCCTTTTCGTAGAGATCTTTGAGCCCGCCGGACTTTTCCGGAAACTTGTCGAATATTTGTCGGATATCAACAGTCTACAAATAATGGGTACAAGTTTTTTTGTTGCTTATTTTTTGTTTGCTTAATTACAGACTTGTGTGAATACTCTCTTACCTCTAGTAGCGGATCGGAGAAGGATGGCTTGCCGCCTAGTTGTACAAAAAGGTGACGGTTATACTGGAAATAAAACATAATAAAAGGTTTTAAATAAAAGTTATTTTGTTAAACAGTTTTAGGTGAATATAATGTCTGTCTCTATGGCCATAGTTAACGATAGTTAGATATAAGCTATCTTCTACCATTCTAGTTCAAATAAAGAACAGGAAAGTAGTGTAGGCAAAACCAAAGACGCTTTCTTTACTAAGATGTAGCACGGCATACGATTTTTTGCACACGCATTTTTCGTGTTGGACCCAACGCTGGGTCCAGGCTCACTTGCCAGAGAGAGAGCGCACTCTACAGCCGCTCGCTCTCTTGTAGAGGTGTACAGCGACAACCGTACGCACACATGCAAGCGCATTTTAATTTTAGATTCTTACGCTCTCAACTTTATGAGAGTGGAGAGAAGGTGATTTTTGTCAAATACAGAAAAAAGTACTTGCATGGCGTCTTTGGCAAACCCAACACTACCCATTGTCCTTAAAGAACGACTATTTGTCTACTCTCTCTCTCTCTCTTACCATATCATCTCTTTGGATTTCCATGAACGCCGTAAACTCCAGCAATCGGAACTTGTGCGTAGCAATGGCTCGTCCCTCCCAAGGCAATTGGGCTGGCGGAATTCCAGTTTCATCCCCGGATACCGCCGTCGATGGCTTGCCGGCGGGATAGGGTGGCTGTGCGAAGGGCTTGATGCTGTAATCATAGAAACTATTTTGGTCAATGCAAATGCGTTGTATTGCCAGCTTATGAGGTGGGGGCGGCGATGCCCAACTTACTCTTGTGACGTGCTCGGCTGGAGTCCAGGCTGCCAGAATTGCTATATATATCGAGAGGGAAGAGGGGGAATGGATAACGTTAATAAAGGGATTGATATATATATATATTGCTTCATTTGAAGCCAGAGTTTTAAAGTCGAATCACTTAATGATGTAGATATATATTTTTTTTTTAGGGGGGAGGGGGTTATACAAGATGATTTAACGAATGGAAAAGCCACTTGTTAGTCAACAGATCAGTTATCGATTGCCATTAATTGAAGTTAGCCAGCGAATACCATTTTGGCCAGCGAGTGAGTGTTACATACATACATAATAGACACATGTCTCTACACCCAGTTTCATAGAATTAACAATTCAAAGATTCAATAATTCATTCTACTTTATATTGTTTTAAGGATACATACACAGCTACATATACTTTCTTTGAAATTACTTTTGAACGATAACTAAATTAATTTGTTGACTGTTTTACATTTATTCAGCTTTGCCCTAAAGCTTTCCGGCTGTCATGAACAAATTCCTAAGTAGTTATAGTATCTGGCACAAGTGCTTATGTTGAAAGCTAGCAAATTTATTTAAAGAAAAGTTGGGCTTTTAGACTGAAATTTAATTATAAATATAACTACAACATATAGTTGTATCCCAAAGTATCCCAAAAATATCAATAAATTTTGGATAAAAAAACGCGTTTAAATTGTACCTAAATGGTAGCCTAAACTTAGGTACTTATGACATTATCCCATAATATGCATGATGCTCTTAAATACATAGTTCTTCTTAAATAGAGAGTATTCCAATGAAACTGGGATGCATAGCTAATAAAACAAATAGAGTATCCCAAAAAGTAGACCCAATAAAAGTACATAATTGTTTATCTCTCTTTCTTTCTCTCTCTCTCTCTCTCTCTCCCTTCGTGGTCGTTGCGATTTTTTAGCATGTCAAAAGCAAGGAATCAATTTCAATGAGCAAGCCAGCGTAAGCGGTGGATACTGCCAGTACAAAAGTGCATTATGTTCAAGCCTTTGGTCATTTGGTTTAGACACATAATGCAGAGGAGAGCATACTGGAGATATATACTTATATATATGTACACAATATAGGATAGGCGTATGTATATATAGTAGAGATGGAGAAGAGGGACACAGAGAAGATGATGATTTTTGGGGTGACACTTAAATGAGCGAGCGAATTGTCAGTGCAAAGCTTGTGAAACGAGTGTGGCTGAGAAGCTAAGGAGCCGAAATAAAAAACAACTTTATCACAAGATTCTGAATATGGTGAGAACACAAAACGAAAAAGAACCGTCTACCGTTCCCCCTCTGTGGTAAGAAACAATGAAAATATTTATGAAAATTAATAACAGATTCAAGAAATTTAAGGTAAGGATTTATATCAAAAAGACGAGTCCGCTATGATATTTTGATAAAAGAAGTATCAATATCATATTGAAAATATTGTAAAGTTTGATATATCGAAATTTAAATTATCGAAAAATATCGATATTATCTATAATATCAAACAAAGATCTGAAAGTGTTATAGCATATATGTATTTGAATTTTTTAACGACTTCTTCTTTGGCACAGTTCGATATATAAAATAAACTAACCATTTATCGCGCATATATCGCAACGTTAGAATATCGATTTATTTATCGGTATATCGATATATTAATATCTTTTGCCATTCCTAATTCAAGTTCTAAAGGGAGAAATCCCATTGTATTTATATGTTGTAAGAATCTTATTGGTTTTTATAAACACTTTTGGTGATGATATATATTTTGATATAGCTTTCCTACGTATATTGTCTTAATCAGTAATATATAGATTATTAAAAAGACATGTACCGTAAGATATTCAATAAGAATTCTTGCTTGATACTTTGAAATTGTTATATCTTTCTTTCTTTTTTCTTGTTTCTTTCTACGGCAAAACGGCAGATGAATACCAAAAGATGGATTGCAAATCCTAAATGGAGCACTTATGATGATGCAGTGGCGATGCAGGGCGTTGGTGTGGGCGTGGGTGTTGCTACTAACACATTATTATTACACTAAGCCGAATGAAGATTTCAATTAAAACGTGTGGATTAATTTTTAGCACCTCTGAGATAGAGCCAGTTACTTGGCAAATAGTTGATGGTTTATGGGGATTTTTTATTGCTCGAAACGATGATGATGATAGGGGTGGTGTGCTGATGGTGCTGCTTAAGGTGGTTCATGTATAATAAGGTATAATGACAGCGTATTTGGCGCAGTGCGGTGGAAACAGAGATTGGTAATTAAAACGTTCGCTTACGCCCGAATACAACGGCGGCGGTGGGTGGTGCAGCGCCGTTGGAGGTGGAGGAGGCGGTGGACCAGAGCCACCGCCAGCACACCGTACCACTGGACCGGAGCCAGAGCCAGAGCCAGAGCCGGAGCCAGAGCCAGAGCCAGAGCCGGAGCCAGAGCCAGAGGCAGAGCCAGAGCCGGAGTCCGTGACAGTGTCGCTCGGCGCAGTTGTCTGGCGCTGCTGTTGCTGCTGCTGCTGGAGATGGTAGACCGCTGCCACGGCTGCCGCATGTGGATGGTGTGGATGTGGATGTGGATGTGAATGTGGATGAGGATGATGCACATGACTGTGCGGTATGTGCGTCAAGTTGGGATGGGAATGGTGGTGGTGATGGTGATGGTGGAGGGCTTGCACGTGCGCATGGGGGTGATAATGTTGTTGTCGGGGCGAGCACGACGAGATTAGCGGCGGCTGACCGGTGACCAGCGGGGATGAGGTGGAGGACCCACCCGCCAGGTGGTGACGGGGGTGCGGGTGCGGGTGTGGGTGCGGGTGCACCGATAACGCCGACGCAGCAAAGGCAAGATTGTTGGCCGCCTGGGCGGATACGATTTGCGAACTGGTCATTGTGGTCATGATCTGCAGGGTCGTCTGCTCTTTCTCGTTTAACAAATGCAAGGACACGTCATTGGGCTCCTGGAAAAAGGCTTCAGTTCTTCAGGTGGTCTGTGATATTGGGGTGTTCGTGGGAGTGGGGAGTGTGATTTTGGGCATGCTTCCTTAATGCGAAAAAGTGCTACAAACTCATCGCAATATAGCTTGCTCAAAAGCTAGGTGGTGGAGACTCGGACTCGTATCCGAAGTGGTGGGCTTTGGGTTTGGTAAACGATGCAACATTAGTAGTTGACTTGTAGGTATAGAATATAGCTATAGTATGTAGCTATATATACTATTAGTTTTTATACTAACATCCTATACTTATTTTCAAATATTAAACATTATTCTCTGTTTTCTTCAAAACTTGTATATTCGACCCATAATACGTATTCCTTCAATTCCGCTCCCAATACTAAACAGAGAGAAACTCAAAGGGTAGTCTCTCTCAGAGCAGAACCGGTTTTATTTTGTTCTCTTCTTTTCTTTCACTCAATTGTAATCGGAGAGTAGAAACTTAAAGCTCTCTCATAGTGCACTCCCTTTCGGTACTGAGTAGGGGAATTCATATGCAGCTCTGCTTGTACTTTGCAGGCAAAACGTGGAATAGAGAGCCAAAGAGAGAGAAAGAAGGGGGAAGGGCACTCACATACAATGTACATGTGCAAAAGATCTTTCCAAATAGCAAGCCGTTTCAAGAGACCGAAAATATAACTCAAATTTAAAGGGAGAGCGCAAAAGGAAGACAGCCCAACAGGTTTTTTACGAACTCTCAGGGAGCTTTGCTTTTCTATTTAACAACATTTAAAAGGGTAGTTTAGGAGTATCTCGATAGGTTCATCATATTGCTTATGTTACTCAAGGATCAAGATCTAAATCCTAGCAAACTCAATTTACTATTTTCAATCTAATTACAACTTTCTTAGGAGTTAAATTTGTATAATTAAGCACGAATACTACAAGATCACAGACTGAATGCATCGTTTACCACCAGGCACACCTTTGCATAATATTTAAATGCTATTTTCTTTTAAATTTGTGGACTTCGGGTTTTGGGTTTTAGGTCGAAAGAGTGGATTCTCCCATTCTCTCAGTCTGACACTTCACAGCTCGTCTTGCAACTGACAAATCTTCCTTGCTTTTCATGCTCATTCATAGTAATAATGATAATAATATATATTATTATCGTACAGTCTCCTAAACCTTTCGCAATGTAAACTCACAAGCCGATGATAAATAAAATAATAAAATATATATTCCCAACGACGAGATTAATCTGAGAAGAATATGGTAAAAGCCACTTACAACTTTAATTTTCGCCTGGATCTCGCGCAGTTTCCGTCGGGCCAGCACTTGGATATGAGAGCTGACTTGTTTCCTGGTTCTCGTCTTGCCCGTTCGCAGTTTGATATATCGGGCGATCAGCTCATTGCGACCTATAATCGAGATTGAGAAAAGAGAATACATCATCATCAGTTTTGGGTTTTAAAATAAAATCATGTAGGAAAGCTACTGCCGAATGTGCTAGACTATTAAATAACCGGTGCCCTAAACTAACGAAGAAATTAAAATAAAAAGATTTATAAAACACGTTTTATTTTGGATCGCCCTGGTTTGAAACCACGGTTCCAGTATCGGCTAAACATCTGCAAACGAGTCTGAGTGCGAGGAAAGGTTGGAACTCTTATTTAAACTTTTATATGTATCATCCCATTATTGGTGCTTAAATTTTCGGTATACGCTCGCACAAATGTATTTATTTCATAAGGATTTAATTTTACAGAATTGTTATGCATTTGTATGATTAATTGAGGCTGATTTCCATGCAAAAGTAAAGAAAATTGTCACTAAATTTGGTAGCTTTAGCTCTTATAGTCTCTAAGACCATTCTTTCATACAAAGAGATGGATATGTGGAAGTCGACACACCTGCTCAAGAATACATATTTAATGTGGACGGAAATGCCACCCATGGATATACATATTAATACACATAACTTGTTATCTAATCCTTATTTTAGAATACAACTAATTAGAATCCCAAACCAAGAACGCTAGAATTACTAAGATGAGTAAGGATTATGCAAGCAATTTTTCTGTTCTGACAAAAGTCGTGTTCTTTCCGTTCTCACAAAGTTGACAGCGGACAAAGCTTAACATTAAATGCGCTTGCATGGGTGCGTACTGATGCAGACTGCGTGAGAATACGTGTAAACATATACAGTCGTATATGTATACCTACAAGAGAGCGACCGGTTCTAGAGCGCCCTCTCTCTGTCTCTATGGCAACAGACCTAGTACCCAATATTGGGTACTACTTCACAAAAAATGTGCAAAAAAAAAATCGCATAGCGTGCGGCATCTTACGAAATAAAACGTCTTGGCCTAAATCGTTACAAACAAGTTTTAAGAACAAATATAGTTTTGCAAGTCTTTTATTAAAATTATAATTCCATTTGCAAGTATATTAATTTTTATAATTTAAATGTTTTAAACTTAATGAGGGACTTGTTGTTGAACCAAAAATCTTTAACCTAGCACTGTCTCTTTTTAACATTGACTAAATCGCTTCGGCTTTTGACGCTGATAAAAATATTGCAATATATAAGCACATCAAAGTGACTTGTAATTGTGTGGGAACTTCCAGAAGGCTTTAAAAACACTACCCGCCTGGCTAAAATCCTGGATACTCTCCTGCCCGACTGAGCTTGACAATATACGCATATTGTTTGAGCACAAACTATGCCAAAAATGTAATTAATATACGCTTTAACCGCCATATAACGTACATGCTGGGAGTACAGAACAAGGGAACACATGTGGTGGCTTTGGGCTACTACCAAAAAATGCCGACGGGCGAAACAACCCGTAGCCACCGTCGTTACTCAGTTCAAGTATTAAATTTGCCTAAATGTAAAAGTTTTCTTTATCTCAACCCTGGAAAACTACTTTAGTCTATGGTCTTGTACACAGTACCAAAAAGCGACCTTATTATTTTGGGAGAGATATGACAGAAGAAGGATATATAATGAGTTCCAAAGGGCAGATAATATTATAATTTGTTGCTAAAAGTTTGTCAAAAGTTGCCACATTTAATCGTTTACAGTTTTGTCTAGTAATTTAAATTAAAACCCAATGAATATTTAAGAATTCTTAAAGTTTTTTGTGGTAAAAACAAGTAAAAACGTCCTTTGCTTGTCCTAGCTACCTCAACTTGATGTATCTCTTGTCATGTAGGAAAATGTATATTTTCTTTACTTACCATACATTTTACCCTCATCGGATAAGATGATTTTTCTACGTCCACATGGTGGATATATAGATAAAGCCTCTTGAAAGCTCTGTTCGATATCCGGACTCCAGACACCTTCGGCATCAGCAGATGATAGGTCCTTTTCATCCTGAAAATGAAATTAGTGCGGGAAATGTTACAGCAGTTGGCAGACTGTTTTGTTAAATTAATAATTTAAAAATAATTACTAGCTAGGTATTTATTTCTGCAGCGTGCAGCCGCGATTTTAATTGAAAGCACTAAAATAAATTAGAAATTTTCTTTATGTAAGTGTGCACATTTTATCGCTAGTTCACATGCTGCTTAAGATTTTATTATTAAGTAAATAAAGTAATTTTAGTATACATGAACTACTGCTGTTACTCTTTACAATTATTATTTAAAGATTAGTTAAACTCCAGCACTTAAAGAACTCAATTGTGAGCAACGTCATTAGCATTGTCGAAGCGTCGTCGTCAAGAAATACTTTGAGAACTCGCGTCTTTTGAAGTGACAACGCCAAAGATTTCATTTGATATGATGATCAATATGATACGAATTTTTGGTGCTTACAAAGCGGAGGAACTCTCCATACCAAAAAGTCATTAGCATTTTCATAAGCAAAGTCACAAGTGCTGGTGACACGCACAGAATCACGATATGATTCACGATTAAACAGAACACCACAGAAGTGTTTTTTAAAGCAAGAGAGCTCAGCATATATTATATATCATGCTAAGTCAAGCGTACCTATGTTCATCATGGAGTCAAAACGAGCTTTCTACTTCCTATTTTAATATATATTTTACACAATAATATCCGTTTTGGAAAACTTACATCGCTCATATCACCAACATCCAGGTTTTTGCTATCCACCATGCTGCCATTTGTGTCTGCCGATCCAAGGGCACCTGAAGGACCGGCATTTACTGGTGTCCACGGTGATGGTATGGTGCCGGGTCCAACTGCAATCGAAAAGGAAAATTACAAATTAGTAAAATAATTAATTACAAGATATTACAAGATTTTGGGCTTTTAATTTAAATAATAAATATTTGTATATGATTATTGGGAATTATAGCTAAAGGCACTATATTAAACAAGGCCATCACTTTCTTGGCGTTTTACTCAATACCTTTAGACTCCATTGACTTTCTCAATCCTCTTAAAATATTATATATTCATATGGGATGTCACACGTCAATATGAAAATTAATATTAGGATGACAATGATCAGTTATGACAAGATTTTCCTAATTTCGAAAAAGTGTTTTTTGAAAAAAAAAAAGTAAGAAAAGCTAATTTATTACTTATTAAAAAAGATTTTGATACTAAAAGCATAAATTATACAAAACACTCTGTCAATTTTTCCAGATCGTTTTTATGGTAGCTATAAGATATAGTAGCCTGATTCCGGCATATAGACTGCTTGAAAAAGATGTAAGACTATTTTGAAAGTTTCAGCCTGATAGCTCAAAAACTGAGAGACTAGTTTGCATATAAACCGACAGACGGACAGACGGACGGACAGACAGACAGACGGACGGACAGACAGACAGACGGACATGGCTAAATCGACTCGGCTGGTGATGCTGATCAAGAATATATGAATGTATGTATTCTTTTAGGGTCAAAGATGACTCCTTCACTGTGTTGCAAACATCATGGCAAAGTTATAATACCCTCTACAGGGGTATAATTATAAATAATAAAAAAAAAGTGCCACAAGCTGAAGCAATGTAGTAGTAGTAGGAAGTATAAAATAATAGCAGAGTTTATGGCGCACAAATTTGTTAAATTACATAATTAAAGTGGGATTTTAGAGAGCTAAGGCACGCTTTTTATATCCGGTACAAGGCTATAATAAAGTCCATTAATAGTCGAACATACTTTCTTACTTATTTGACCTTTCACTAGTTAAATTTTTTCTTTAAATAATCCTTATGCATATATCAGCATTGGGCACGAGATAGAACGGAAAAAGCGACTAGCTAGACAGAGCATTTCTTGGGCATTTTGTATTTGGATATTTGAGAATCCATCAAATTTCAGTGGCATTGTTTTTATAAAGTTTCAAGGATCGCTGATCGACGACCGTCTGGAAGGACTTGCTAATGCCTTCCAAAAAACATAAGGGAAAGATCAGCGAGAGCTGAAAGAGCCACTGCTTGCCCACCTTGGAAATACATGATGGCTTTTAAGTTTGTCTTCATTTATGATTATTCCTATTATGTATATATATTATATATGTTTTATTTGTAGGAAATGTAAAGCATGTTTTGAAGGTAATAGAAAACATTAATAAAGACCCTTTATAACAATGCTAAAATTATTATATAATAGCTAAAAGATATAGTCGTGTAACAAGCAATTATACTTTAGGACAATGATCGTTCATAAATTGCATACATATATATATTTATATATAATATATACATATATATATATATTATATATATATATTAGTCCTTTTTTTCCTATTTTGCACTTGGATAAATCAATTTACTTATACTTTCTAGGATCTTAAGTCCCCACCTTCTCATTAAAAATTAAAACCTAAACCTAAAATACTAGGGTATACAAAAAAGAACTAGGTCATATATTATTTATCATTCCTTGTTTACATTTATCGCAGCAAATGCTTGATATTTCGCTATGAGTTCTCAAGTACCTAGAGCTGCTGCACGTGACAACTATCGGCTAAATATCGCAACCAGATGAAAAACATCCCCCTGGGGACAGTGGTTGTAATGAGCAATTTTCTAAACACTCTGGGTCAGCTAAATAATCCAAATTGGTGAATGGGACTCCATCGAAATATGGCATTTAAATTACATTTTGTTGATCTGAGAAGAGTGCTTCAATGGCCTGGCTGTGGTTCAGTCAATTTTTATGTCAACTCACCCGATAACGCTTTGAATTCCTCGAGGGAATCTAAATGGTTGGCAAAGGGCGCCACTTTCGAGCCGATATCACACAATCGTTTTTAACAAATTACAACCGCATCAGTAGTCTTCTTTTAAAAGCGATTAATTGTTATCTATACATATATTATAGATGTACTAATATTATATAAATTTAGCAATATATTTTGCATTTATCAATCACAAACTCATCGGAATCTCAGTGAGATTGGTAAGGAATTCAATTTATTTATAATTTTTTGTTGTTTCTCTTCACAATTCAATGCATTTCAAATCATTTCTTTCTCTCAATTTCTTTCTATATCGCCGAAAACACACTCACAAAACACACACTAACACCACCGGCGGCGAGGGGAAAAAAAAACAACAAACTAAAATGCGTCTGACTGAGGGAAGCGCGTAGTTCGAACTGAACTATGCCATATATTTTCAACTAATTTCTATTCTTTGTTTTGGCCGTCATCCGTCCCTTTGCCTTGGCCGATTCCTGTTCCTACCGCTGCCGCTGCTGCGTCTGCTTTCTCCCCCCCTTATATTGTAGTTACACACAGGGATGATTCTGGGTATTTATGAGACACACACACAGGATATATGATGCACATACCCTCGCTGCTGTGCGCCCAACTGAACGCCGGAACGAGGGAAGGTGACTACTGAGAGGCGTCAAGTGCTACCGTGGCGGGGCGGGTTGGTATGAAATAGAGTAGAAATGGGGCAGAATGGCAGAAAGAATGCAATGCAGTCTTTCTCCTCCGTCCAGGATCATACTAGTAGAACATACATATATGATGTATGCCCCCAAAGAAGGCTACCATGGCTACCATGTCAAAAATCGGCAAATCTGTTTGACAATTGGAAACGCCTTGCCTTGCCTTGGCCGGCCTGCAATTATCTAAGTAAATGCAGCTATTGCAGCTTGCTCGGTGCAGGGGTTGGGATCGATTTAGGGTTGAATGTACAGTTTTTCATTCAGGGGTTCCGTCGTTGTTCCCCAGAAATCTCTTCCAGCCGCATTCCAATTCTCTCCCGGATGGTGCTTGAAATACAGATGGCTGGAGATTTGCTTACATTAAGCGTTAAAGGCATTTACATATTACCAAGCAAAAGCTCTACACATATGTTGGTAATTTATTTATAATGATAAAGATTCACAAACTTTATTGATAAATATGTAATTGTATTAATGTTATATATGTGAGAATCAAGATGTCCTATCATCAAAATAATCAGAATCTTTAAGTTTTAATGCATACTTAAATGAGCATCAGGATCGCTAGTAGAAGTTCCTTTTCTTAATAAAGCTAAGGCAGGCTAGGCTAGGATATTTATGTATATCTTTTATATGGACATGTTAACAACATTAATAGCTATAATCTACGATCGATTTGCAAATTTTTTTGGAGATTTTTGTGGCGCATAAACCCCCCCTCCCCTTTAGAGAATCTCCTAAACACTCGAACGCACACTTCAAACAACGAAATTAAGTAGAAACGAAATAACTGAACCGTGCATTAATATTATCATAAAGAATTTCAATTGAAGCTGTTCGGGGTTATTTCCAATTAGAAAACAAGCCACCGCCTTTTGCCTGGACTAAAATTTCCGCCTCGAATCGGCACCGCCACACAGCACCGCACCGCACCGCACTCGCGCAGCTGCTCATGTTGATGTTCAGAAATAATAAGGGAATGTGTGTCCTTGTCGCTGCTTTTCCTACCCTTAGCAGTCACAGTCAGGCCCAGTCCCAGTCCAAGTCCCAGTCCCAGTCCCGGTCCCAGTCCCGGTCCCAGTCCCAATGTTGTTGTGTGGCAATTGGAATGTATGGTATGCATTTTGCTTTTTCATTTTCTTTATTCATGCTTCGTCGCATGAACACAAGTATATACATATATATATATATACATACATATATATATATATATATCTATGTACGTACATATACATATATGCGCTTCGATGCGACTATGAACAGCTGTGTTATTGTGCGATGCCCATACCTGGGCGCATTCAGGATCAAGAATACATAGCTAGAATTGGAAATGCGATTGTAACTGCAGTTGGAAAGCCATAGTATATAGTGCTGCCCCCGGAGGAGGGTTTCCCCAAAACTGTAGTGGCAAGGAAAAGGCATTGTTTGTGGTTCTGCTGGATTAAATGTCACTCATCAGAAGTATAACTCTGAACATACATATTAGATACAGTTTATAGTTAAGTCTTCAAATTTGTATCGAAGGAGATAGGAGGAGATAGTCGTCTCTAGTCTCCCAGAGTTTTATATGATAACTATATTGAATATTTCCTTAATTATACTCAGTCCATATATTCAAAGGTTTATTGGGTTTATCTTAAAAACTAAAATAGGCATTAAACCGATCGTTTCCAGAAGTTGCTTACAAGTTTGCATAGCAACGTACAGAAGAACACGACTAGATCGACTCGCCGCTGATGCTTAAATATGGTGAGCATTTCAAAAATACATACATGTGAATAATATTTTATCTACTCAAACCATAAGATTAACGTAATATTTATTTTCAGAAACTCAGAATAAAATTTGAAATAAAGCAAGTAAATAAAAGCTAACTTCGGCCGAAGTTGATATACCCTTGCTGACAATGTATTACTTATTAAATAAGATTTTGATACTAAGAGCATAAATTACATGAAACACCCTGTTACGCATTTATGTTTATATGGTAGCTTTCAGATATAGTTGGCCTATTTACAAATACAAATTTTAACAAAGTTATCATTTAAAAAGAGCATGTGTAATGCAAAATGTATATCTATTTAGATCGATCTCTCCTATGGCAGATATATGATATATTGGTCTGATTTCAATGAAATTTCTAGGGTTAGACTAACCATATTATAGTGAAGTTTCATTCGAATATCTTGAAAAATATTTATATATATATATATATTATAATTTTACCCGATCGTTTTTATGGCAGGTATAGAATATAGACGTCCGATTCCGGCCGTTTCGATATATACAGTGGTGGTCAAAAGTATTTGCACAAATCTTATGAGTACGTACATGTAATTTGTCAAAAAAATACTTTTGACCTCCCCTGACTACATCATCATGGCAAAACTATAACTCCATGCAAGGGTATAATCATAGAACTGAATGAATTTGATTGAAATTAAGTTAGCCTAAAGCCTTGGTAGCTTTAGTTTATAACTTTAAGCAAACAGTATGTAAAAAAAAAAAAATATTTTATTATACTTGGTTATTGTTTTTCCCATTCTAGATGCGCTTAAACATTTGATCTTTAACATTGGAAAGTTCATACATAAAGCACAATTTAAACTGGCCTTATAAGAAGTAATCGAAGGAATCGAATATAAATTTGTATTAGCCACTATAGCGTTTTGGCAATATCAAGATAGATATGTAAATCATGGCTGGATATTATAATTACGTTCGATGATGCGAAAGTTATCAAAATACATATACTCGTACACATTTATTCTTAATCAGCATCATCTAAATTGATTTATATAGACAGAAACTATTAAGTTATAAGGTAAAAGTTATAAGCTATAAGAACCTTAACTTTCCAAAGGTTGTATCTTTTGTTCCAGTTTAAAATTGAAAACTAATTGATGCAGCATGATCTCTGATCACCCCCAACTATTTATCTTTACTAATTCATGCTCTGATCTAACGTTTAATATCAGCTTTGAAGAGTATTTGTAAACACGTATACCAACTTTTCTAATTATTTAAGTAGTATTGTATTTTGCAAGTTGCCTAATGCTATAAGTACTATATAGATATGTAAAGATATGCGTATGTATATATGGATGTACATATGTACGACCAACCATTTTTTATTCGTATCGTGCCTATTTAATCCAGAGGTATTTGCACTGGTCTAAACCAGTCATGGGCAACAAGAGAGTCGCTCAAATTTGGCAATACTCTAGTGGCCGTTGCACTCAGCTGATTCCCATAATTTTAATTGAACTATACCAATGTGTATACTGATTTCCGAGACCATACACAAAATGTTTACCGAAATATTGTTTTCTTTTGGAATACAGATCTAAAGCATATTTTCTTGACCTTAAACTTAAATACATATGTAAGTGTCGTTTTCTAAGATAAAATCGATATCATATCCATAGAGTTGATTAATTGTTTAATTATTGTATGACAGAATATTTTAAATGAAGAAAATAAAATTTAAAATAGCCATAGTTCGTTAAAAGTAATTTTTCATTTTACTGTGTAATAAGTTTTTACTTTAATAGTTAGCATAATAACAAATATTAATTAAATAATAATTAATAATAAATTTTATGGATCTTCTTAGTGGAAACAAGAATGTGGTTCAATAAATGTGTATTCCAGGAGAGCCAGGGATAATATTATTATAAATATGTAATACCATGAGGTTTTTGAATAGTTCAAGGTATTTCCTTCTTTCACTTTTAATAATTTTTTAACTTGTAGCATTAAAAATACACTTTTTATCATAATAAATAATTAATACTTAAAAACAAGGAAGAAAAGCTAACTTCGGGCGGAGCCGAAATTAATATACCCTTGAAATTTCTAGGAGGTGGCTTTAATTATATTAGAAAGGCACATATAAAGTTTAATTCGAATATCTTAAAAAATAGCTATAATATGGCAATTTTTCCATATCGTTTCTATGGCAGCTATAGGATATAGTCATCCGATCCGGCCCGTTCCGACATATATAGCAGTGAGAGTATATAGAAGTCTATATGCAAAGTTTCATTCAAAAAGGTTTAAAACTGAGAGACTAGTTTGCGGACTAGAAACGGACAGACGGACAGACGGACATGGCTAGATCGACTCAGCTGTTGATGCTGATCAAGAATATTTATACTTTATAGGGTCGGAAATGACTCCTTCACTGAGTTGCAAACATCATGGCAAATTTATAATACCCTCTGCAAGGGTATAAAAACCACCAAATACAAATGAAAAATCTTTCTTTGGATGCTGTGTTAAGCTACTTATTAAGATTGGTATTTTAAGTCGCTTTTCAATACCTTTCTCCCTAGCTAATTTTGCAAGTTGATAACAACAATATCCTAGTCAACATTTCACGTTTTTTGGGGGTTTGAAACATTTTTGACCAGTGTATAAGTAGATGTGTAGGTATTTTGTATTCAATTAAATGCTGAAAGAAAGACGCGGCGATAAAAGAACGCCAAATTAACGGTACTTATTGTCTACTGCGCCTTTAATTAGAAAAAAGACGATAAACATATCGCCAAGGTGTGTGTGTGTGTGTGATACATACTACATATACAATATACATGTGTGTGTGGTGTGCCACCATTCGGATTGGCTTTAATAGTTAAGTTAAGTTAAGGTAAGGTAAGGTAAGGTACTTAACGCACCTGTCGCCTCTGGTTTTTCTGCAACGTCCAACTCGCCGCCGCCGTCGCTGCCAAGGTTGTTCTGCAGTTGCAGCAGCCCCGTGCTGCAAGTGCTCGAGCTTGTAATGTTTTTCATGCAGCCAGTGTAGAGCAACGGGCCTCCCTGTGCGTTGGGCAGGGGGAGGGGCAGGGGCCCAAGATCGGGGGGTTGAGTGGGGAGTGGGGAGCGAGAATCTTTTGGGGTCTACTAGATTTAGACTCTGATGTCAGCGGCAGCAGCAGCAGCAGCGGCACCGCCGCGACTGGTCACTGTTATTATTCACTTTTAAAAAGGTTCGCTTTTACTCGCGCCACGCCACGCCAGAAGCACACACAGGCGAGCGAGCGACTACTACTCTTCTGCTGCTGCTGTATGGGTGTTATTATCTTTCACGATTACTGTGATAACACGCTGTATAGTCACAGAAAACACACTTTCGGTTAGGATTATGTAGTTGGCTAACATTTGCACTTCACTGTGTCACTCACTCACTCACTACACACACACGCACGCACAATCATATCCACAGGCGTACTTTACATTACATTACGAGGCTGCTGTAATGTAATAATTCATGAATCTCGAGTTCTTGGCAAGTGAGAAAGATCTTTTTCAGACAAACTTCTTTACATCGAACACTCCCTCTCTCTCTCTCGCGCACACACTCTCTCTCTTTATATATACATATACGAATCTTTCTCTCTCTCTTCCCCTCTCTCTTTCTCGCGCTCTCGCTCTTCATCTCTCGGGAGCTCTCTCTCCCACTCTCCCACTCTCTTGGCGGGCTTCAGTGTGTGTGTGAGCAGCTTTCTACGTATATCGACGTCTTTGTTCCAGTGAGAGTGTATCAGTAAGCCTTTCAGTGGAAATAAGGCGCAGCAGCAGCAGCAGCAGCAGCGACGGCAGAAGGAACAGGAAGACAAAATCATATGCCAATGGGAGAGAGAGCGAGAGAGAGCTAGCGATTTGATACCCTTTTCTTGCAAATGTTTTTGCTAACGTAAAGAGAGAGAGAGAGAGAGCGCGCGAATTTCGATACCCGAAATTGAGTCGCGCGACTGCAAGGGATGTGATGGCAATTCGATCGTGTTCATTTTTATCAGCCTAAGCAAAGAATCTGTTTTTTTCTGCACAAGTGCAGTTACTATAAGTGTCTTTACGTGTATGTATGTATGTATGTAGATATGTATATGTGGGCGTTTGGTTGTGCAAAAAAAACACGCAAATGAGTGTGTGCAGGCGCGCACACATACATACATAGATACATCCGTACATTCACATTCGTACATTTGTACATTCGTACAGATTGTATGTATGAAAGTGTTTTCAAATTCGTGTTTCTTGAGCACCCAAAGACTCGAGATAATTATCTTGGACAGCCGCACACATCTGTGATATATGCATGTATGCATGCTTTATTATTCACACACATACGTATGTACATACACACATGTATGTATACTCGCAATTGAATAAAATTTCAAACGTTGACGTTCTGCTTCGTCGTTCTTGTTCGTTTTTTATTTATTTATTTATTTTTGGTTTTTTGCTAGCTTAGCTTTTTTTTATGATTTTTATTTGTTTCTGTAGCTGGAAGGAATCACTGTGTTTCGTTAACCGCATCTTTTAGACATTTGAGATATACACATGTAGATTCCCCGGAGTAGGAAGAAGAGAGAGGGCAAGATCGCATCCCGATCGTACATGTATTTATGTTAAATCTATTCTCATGTAACTTATTTACATGTTATGGCATTATAATTGTTATTATATTTGGAAATACACAAAACGAAAGTAACTTTAAAAAAATTATAAAAAAAATAAACTTTACGAACAGAACGAAAATGTATCTAATGATGTTGAACCCAACCACACACACGCACGCACACACAGCACACACACACACACACATACACACATTGACAGCCACTCACGGAGCGTGGCACTGCGGAGCACACACAGCACGAAAGGTGGCTGCGAAGAGAGCGCAGAGCGGGTGGAGCGACGGATACCGATGACGACAACGAAAAATCGCGGAAACACTGCGAAAAACGCAACGCGCAGAAGCGAGAGAAACTCATCGACTGAATCCAAATTCGAATCAATACAAAGAACCACACATACGGTCGACGTCGACGTCAGCGTCGATAAGAGAAACTAGCTGGCTGGTTGCTGCTGCTGGTCGTTGGCGTTGGCCAACTGGCTTGGCTCATTCTCAGTTGTTGCTGCTGCCGATGCTTGCTAGCGCTACTAGTTGGCTCTGCCCGTCTCTGCCTCTGGCTCTGGCTCTGACTCTGCCCTGGCAGCTTAACTGGCTCTGGTGAATCTGGTTGTTTAGTTGTTTCCTAACACAAACGATAACTACCACCACAGGCGAACGCAGCGACACAACCCGATCAAGTCCCAACAACAACACGGCACCACCACCACCACCAGCGCACACACGCACGCCAGCGCCAGCGCCAGCACCAGCACCAGCACATGCAGAGCTAGAAGAGAGACATTACTCAACGCTCGTTCGCTCGCTCGCTAGCTCGCGCTCTCTCTCTGTCTCTATCTCTCTCTCGATTTGTGTCATACTTACTCGCGCTGCTGGGGCACAGTTACGCCGAATTGGTGTATGACTAATCACACTGTGCTACGTGAATTTGGTACTCCTAACTCAACTAGGTCTAGTTTGACTTATTTTAAGCATTGTCTAATATTTTCGGGTTTTTTTCAGAGGTTTATGTTCTTAATATATTCCGGTATTCTGTCTGTTTACTCCGTTGATGCTAAAGTGCTTAACCGGTTTTAGCCTTAACCTGATGGTATCACGTTAAGAGCTGAGGAAGGATACTGATAAGGAATATGGGCTATCTTCCAAAACAGCTGTATATCTAAAGCCTCTAGCCAAGAGAGAATTTTTGATTTAATTTGTTGACTCAAGTGGCACGAGAGAGAGATACTATTTCTTACAGATTTTCCGCATGTTACCTGCATGTGATCTGCATGGTGGCTCTTTATTATTTCGAAATATATTTGAAATATCTTTGAAATATATTTGAAACTTCATGGGATTTTCTCTAATGGTTTCGGCTTTTTAGAAGGAAACTTTAATACATAAACAGTTTCTTGATCAGCATTAACAGCGGAGATCCGTCCTCCGCTCCTCTGTATAAATATCTGGTTCCGGAGCAGTGGCTTTTTGTCCACAAACTTGTATGAACCCCACGCAGATCAAGTTTGTTTTTAAATTATTGTTGACACGCCCTCCCCCATGCCCACAATTTTTTTTTTTTTTTTTGGGTTTCTTCTAGCGTCAACAGTTTTTGAGATACAACAACAACAGCAATAGGACTTCTACCGAAAATGTAAGTGTTTGCTATTTATCTGCCGATTCCGAAAGTGCAGATCGGACAGTTCTTGAAAACTTTGATCGAGAGCAAGCTTTCGTTATTAAGATACATCTGTATCTACATACATATGTATGTATGCAGGTGGGTACTCTCCTAGGTAAATAGTTTTTCTTACTGCATCATGACACATGAAGTAATCTCGTCAGATAAATCAACAAACTCTTAAGGGAACTTTACCATAAAATAGTGGAAATCATTTTAGTTATTATATTTTAACTGATGTTATAATTCATTTTAGCGTTTAGTTTGTTACTGTACTGACAGTATAAAAAACTATAGGTTCTTTAGACTCTAGAATGGGCGAAAGTTTGATTAAATATACATTAAATATAGTGACAGTATTTTACAGATTCTGTGTGCATTTAAGACAATAATACAATAATAGTTATGTTTATCTGGTTAAACTTACTGTACAATAGTCAACTTAACATATTGTATTTTGTAATTTAAGCCACCGATGACTGAAAATTCAATAAACTATTGTCTATTGGGGCATTGACTTTGGTGGAAGAAGAGTGTGCCCCGACCACGGAATATCTGACTCTCAAGCCATTGCATACTTTAAGGCTCTTAGCTGCTAGCTGCTTTGAAACACTTATTTAAGTGTCTCTTCAGGACATATACATATGCTAAACTTAAAATTAAAAATGTGGAAATGAATTAGAAATCTTCATCTATTAAAATTACTAATTTCGTGTTCAGTTTACTAGAATAGAAAATACAATTTTTATTTAGAAAACATCATTTGAATTTATTTTCTAAAAAAATGCGTGATAGTTAAGCAATAAGTTAAGTCGTAAGTTCTTTTTACATCACTTAGCAATAACCATCTTAAAAACCATATTATATTAGACTAGTTGTGCTCTTAAAAAATAGTCGAAAGCGTGACCAGGAGGACTCCCAGCAAAAACATAGGTTGCCGCCGCAGTCACAGTGATTAAACAATAATCCTACAATTTTCATTTTCTCAAACACCCCATACGTGATCTTTTATTTATAGAAGTAGTTTCTACCTTTTCTTGTTTGGCAAAGATCCAAAAAAAATTTAAGATTTTGCCGAAATAATAGTACTACACATGCGGTTGAGAGAGAGAGAGAGAAAGCGCGCGCGAGGAACGACAATCTGGGAAATTACAACTATTTCACCAAGAACAAAAAAAAAAAAACAAACAAACAACGTAAGTGCGTGAAATGTATTTTCAACTTGTACTGGACAGAAGTCGATTGTTTGGTGAAATTCTTCCAACTAAATACGGGAAATTTGACTACCTTAAAGGATACCTTTAGTTTAAATCAGCATCTGCAGACAAGAAGATCTAGTCGTCCAACGGAATTGGTAGATCAAGGAATAACAATAATTAAAGCCGAACTAAATTGTTAAGCCCAAATGGATATGGATAATTTTACCACTCTATAACATATTTAAGAAGTATTCAGATCCATTAAAAATATGTTAATAGTTTTCTTAAGTTTATTTTAAAATTCTAAACAATTTATGCCTTGATTTATGTCTTAATAAATAGCCACCGCGTTTGTGATTGCATCGCAATTGAATTTCAAGACGTTGCTTGTCATATATCAAAACTCATCCATTACTCATACGACGCGTGTGCCATATCGAATTCTGTTCAAACAAAACTCCTGGCAATATATAATTACCAATATAGGTTTTTAAGAAAATATGCATTTTGGTAAGTATTCAAATATACAAATCTACTGTAGTCGCATTCAAATAAATAAAAATATTTAAACAAAGGCCACAGTACGTATGAGTGATACACTTTAAGGCCAACGAGCCACAGAGCCTACTGCAAACACTTTGAAAGGTGAGCTTTGTTGTCTGGTCAGAGATATTGTTCACAACGGTTTAAAATATTAAGATAATAAGATATTTTATTAGTAAAATATGAGGATTATAGTGCCATTTCATAATCCAAAAGAAAAGAAGCTAACTTCTGGCAGCCGAAGTTTATATACAAAAGAAATTGTACATCGATCGAGGAAACCTTACCGGATGTGTGTAAAACATAAATAAATAAAAACACCAAAGTATTGTTTATTTTCCTAGCTTCTAATAATAAAGTTAAGCTATCGTATGGCAATTATATGAAATTGTCGTCTATATTTGATCAAAGTTTAGCCATTATTTATATATAATAAACTATATCTCAGGTTATATGCAATTATGTTGAAAAAATAACAAAGCTATGTAAGTGTTCATATTACTTTATCGATCGATCGTTGGAAATTCTGAGGTGATAAACGTCCCTATAGTAGATAGAAATATATCGATAAATAGTTAAGTTATAATTGATTTTCTAATATTTTCCCGATCGTTCCTATGGCAGCTATACAATGTACTCGTCCGGTCTATATACTACCTGCAATAGAATGAAAACTTTGCTGCTTTAACCCGATAGCACAAGACCTAAGAGACTAGCTTCATAGTAAAGGTCAGACAGACGGACAGATGGACATGACAAGATCAACTTGCTGAACTAGAATATATATGTACTTTATAGCATCGGAACTACAAACTTCTGGTTAAAATTATAATATCCTGCAAGGTTATTAAAATCTAGAATCTTTTATTACTTCATTTTATGGGCAAAATAAATTGATCTATTCAATAGGAAAGGTTAGAGGTTAGTGTGCTCAAAGTATAGGTTTATCTTAAAAGAAATACAAAAAATGGAATATCTAGACAATGTTTGCTATGCTTTTTATATAAACACCTCAGTCTCAGAGATCAAAGATCCGAAACTCTTTAGAACCCCATAGGTACAGTAGGGGAGAATATTTTTAAGGCATTTTCTGGTCGAGCATGAGCCAAAGTTCGCATTGATTGCGGGACGATTTTAGAACGTTAATATATCGCGAAATGCTTATAGTTTTTTGTCCTCTAAAAGCCCATTAATGCTTAATCGTTTCACAACGAAGATCAATTATAATTAACATATTGTAATAATATTAATTCAAAATAAACTCGTTAAGACTTTGAAGTTTTCCAAAATTCTGCTTTATTATCAAATTTAATTCAACTTTAACTATATTTAAATATATCTTACAGCTATCTAAGGAACTTTTGCGTCAAATACTCAACTGCAAAAGCCAAGACTACATACCTTTCTAGTTGTATAATATAAAGTTAATGATTCAAGCATTATTAGTGAAAGTTTTAGGTAACTCAGTCCTAGAATGGGTCTTAAGAAGGTGCCTTAAAGTTGGAAAGACTAGATTTAGAAAACCTTTACCAAAGTTTTTACTTATATATTGGTAATAAAGAATATATACTACCTCATTGCTTTCAAATCCCCAGCAATTTCTATGGCATCCCTGCTGTTCTGGAAACTCTGTCTAGGAGTAAGTAACCCTTTGGTGTAAAGCCCAAGGGAAGCTTCAAAAGGATAAAATTAGCCACGATAATAATGAGGTGTCGTCCGAAAGTATGCAGTAATTGAAGGATCAGGTATTCTCTGATCGGGACACTCGATTGTGGTCCTTTAGCCTGACTCCCTTATCGTTCAATCATATGTAAAATACATATTTGAGAGAAACAAAAAGAAAAAAAAAAAGAATCCACTTGTTGAAGATCCCCCACTGATTTTGCTCCTGATGACGACTGCATACATATACTGGTTTTAATTTTCCACAAATTAATGAGACTCGTTTTTTATCTCCTTCTTTTCTTTAACGGATTACCACCAGCCACATTGTGCGTTTTCCTCCTTTTTCTTCCTCTTTTCTTTTTTTTTTTTCTTTTATAAAACCTCAAAAGCAGCGACGAAGAAGCGGAGCACAGCAGCACCACAGCACCAGCACCGCCAGAGCTTCGTTAAAGCGGCAAAAGTAGCAACTTGAAAAAAAAGGTCATCAGAGAAGAAGAGTTGTTTCTTTTGCACGAGATAAAAATATTTTTTAATGTTTTCTGAACACAGAAAATAATTTAAGGAATGTCACGTTGTAGCGCTCTCTTACTCTGTGCTGTGCTGTGCGTTCCTTGTATGCATTGAGCATTCATTTTGGTTCCCAGGTCGTTGTTTCTGGCCTGCCTTTGCTGTGTTGTTGCTGTTCCGCGTCCCGTCTTTGGTATGAAAAAAGAGAAGAATTTCTTGCATACAAACAAAAAAATGTTTGATTGAAATTTGACCAAAGACGTTGGTGAAACTCTTATTTGGGATAATTCCCTCTACCAGGCATATACTACAAGGGAAATAACTCATTTGAGAAACTTTTCAAATTCACCAGAAAATATATATCACAGATCTGTGATCTGCAAACTTTTATAAACTAAAGCGTTTGAGTAAAGAAAACCATTTCTTAAGACGACAAAAACACTGTATTCGAGGCTCCAGACTATTAAATACTAGGTATTCAGCATGAACATCAAGATATATTATATATAGATATGTCCGACACTTTCGTTCGCGTTGGTCCCTGACTTGCCTGCACAAAATTGAAGCAGAAAAACAATTAAAATAGAGACAACTCAGGGGACGACCTGAACAACGCATTATTATATTGATTACAATTAATCTTGGTATTACAAGAACATGGAAATTTGGTAGGTATTCAGAAATAATTGGAAAGACTGGAAGATTTTGTAAGTTTGGTTAGATATTTAATGATTTTTCAAGCTATTGCACAATTAAATATATAAGATCTACCTTGGAAAGTCCCGATAAAATTTAATTACATCCTAAAATATTTAATTTATTTATTTTATTTATTTGAAAACTCCCGATAAAATCTAATTAAATCCTAAAATATTTCATTTATTTATTTTATTTATTTGAAAACTCCCGATAAAATCTAATTACATCCTAAAATATTTCATAGCATACTTTTGGGCACCTTTATTTATTGCTTTCAAATCCCCAGCAATTTCTGTGGCATCCCTGCTTTTCTGGAAACTCTGTCTGCAGATCGCAGGCGAGCTAACGAAAAGAAAATATATTAAGTGTTGACGGCATCTATATCTTTTATCTTTTCGCTTTGCTCGAAACTATATAAGTATTTCGTTTTTAATCATAACTTCAAGGTTGGTTATGTCTATAGGTGTCCGTCCTACTTGGGTAGTTCATAATATTTCTGATATATCTGTCTATATGCTTCGTCTGAGCACCTGAATTGCGGGGAACTACAAAGGTTCACGTATGCCATGGAACCTGGATTTGTGCATGAACCCCACGCAGAACAAGTGCATTTTCAGGGAATTCCAGACGAACATGTAAGTGGTTGGAAGTACACAGCGAGAAAGGAATCTCGAAGTTGTTATAGCACTTGGAAATATTAATATTTAATTATATAATAAGCTTTTTCAGGTATTATCCACATAAGGGTGCATTCTAGACTTCGAATAAGATAACCAGGGTTAGGATGTTAATGCCTTTATTAGACACATTAGAAATTTATACTTATTTATATACAAAATATCTCACACATCTTTCTAGCCCTTGAATTATTTAACCATGGCTAGATCGATGTGGCTATTAATGCTATAATTACACACATAAGATATTTATACATTATACAGTTGCACAGCTGTCGAGATATCTCATACACATCTCTTGCGCTCTTCAAATTAAAAACGCTTACCGCAAAAATAAGATAAAGACAAAGCTTAAACAAAAGCCAAATAATTTAATAAGTAAGTTCTTTGGTTCGGCAGCGGAAGACGCTCCCAAACAGTCGGCAAAAACATCAACATGGGGTTGGAAATAAGGACCGACGATGTGAAGCAGCAGACAGGGAGACAGGCGGGAGGGAGAATGGACAGGGGACAGGGGACTGGGACGGAGACGAAGACAGGGACCAGGGACCAGGGACAAGGGAACGAAGACCGGGAACGAAAAAAGGGGGGATACCGGGGATCGAACAGGAGGGCTCTGCCTCTTAGTATGCTCTTTCTGGCCCGGTGCGGCAAAAATAGCCAAAGCCAACATGGCGGATGTTGCATGGAATTTATTTTTACGTTGAACTAAAGAATTTGTTGAATTTCTGAACGTTGAAAAATGTTAAAAGCGACAAAACAAAGAATGCACTGGTGTATATCTGTGTCTGAATATTTTTAAGTCACTCACAAGCAAATAAAAAGAGTCTCTGGGTTTTGTGAAAGGGCACACCGCACAGCCATGGATAGACCAACTGCTAAAGATACTTTAACTATAGCTTGAGTCTACAATGTGAACGAAAGTTTGCTTTAAGCAAGCCCAAGGTATATATATATATTTAAAATATTTTGTTAATTTTTATGTATTTAAAGCGATTTAAATTGGATAGTGTATAGTGTACAGTCAGAAAGACCCTTCCTCAATAATACTGGTAAGGCTATAGCTTAGAAATAAACCAAAATTTGTAAGGGTAACTCCCTAAAATGTATATAATATTATAGAAACGTTGTTATCCTTCAAAACCACATATATAGTATCTTTAGGCAGGAATAACCTACTTATAAGACTCCAATTCTGGACATTCCGACTGATACCTCTCTCCTACCTGGCTTGGAATACAGGCTTTCAACCCAATAAGCTTCATAAAGAATTAAATTAAAGAAAATATAGAAAAAACAGATATTTTTCTTTACTTTAATAAAATAAAACATAACTAACTAAACGTGTAAAGAACCTTTAATGTTTTTAAATTTGCCAACTTAAGCTAAGAATTAATATAGGCTCTGCTAGGGTATGGATAATCTCAACAAAAATTCTTCTATATTTTTAGAGTTTATTCAGACAGCGGCAGCTGTAGTATTCTTTAAAAAAAATAACACAAAAACTTTTGATATCCCAAAAAAAGAACATTTTTGAACGTGAAGGACGCACTGATAAATACATTTTCGTATTGGTCTTCAATCTTAAAATTCGACCATTCTTTCAATAAATTTGTAAAAAATATATTAAGCATCACCTGAGGAGTCTGCCTGCCTGATTCTAGTCTCTCAGTTCAAACCTATCATACGATTTTGAAATTGGCTATTAGAAACCGTTAAGGATCAATTTTTCATTTCACTTTTAAAATGCTATATCCGAATTTGTGCGAAAAATGAAAAAAATTAATTTTCTGAGCACAGACTTTATCTGTCCGCAAAATCTTAACAGTGAGTCGAGAAACCGACCCTAAGCACGACCATTATCTCTGAAGATCTTAGCTTATGACTCAAAATATGATTGCTTCTTACAAAATATATATTTTTAGAAGTATATTTTGAATTTCATTAACATTAGACAACTATATCGGTACAGGGGATGGATCGGGCCAAATTGCAAGCTGCAAGGGTAACTTCCGCTTCTGTTAACTTTTGTTAACCTTTATTTTAATGAACAACTTCGCATTTTAAATGTTTCATATTTTTCTGTAATTAGTATAAAAGCTCGAAAATCCTGGAATCGAATAAAATAAGTATAATTTAATATAATAATAATAATAATAATATTAATAATAATAACTTCAGAATTTAATTTTTGCTGTTATTCTTTTCACGGAAGTCGCAGCAGGATCTAACAAAATATTCATGCCTTTTCCTACAAACAAAAGTGTTCTTTTTAGGGATTGAATAATTAAACAATCACTTGCAAGAAAACAACATTAAGTACAAATTAATAAACACAATCATTCTATATGTATGTACATGTACATTTACCGTGATTTTCTGTATTTTCCAATTGTTATATATTTGAAAAAAGTTTTAGAAACGTGCATGAATGTTCGCCCAAATAAAGACAAAAGAAGAAATGTATAGCAAACTGTGGCAATTCGAAGTCTGTATACCCTTTTTATTTATTTTTGTATGCAAGGTACGTTTTTTTACCAAGATATTTATAGTTCTAACTCAGTTTTAAGTGTGTCCTGGACAAATATGTACACATTCTCTTATTTTATGAAACCACAAAGGTGATCTCTCTCACTTCCTTGTTTTTAAGTCCTAAATGCTCAACCATTTAGTGTATGACACTTTAAAGGAAGTTGATAATCAGGTGTTTTCAGAATAATAACTGCAAAAAATCGTGGAGTTCAATGGGAAAGAAATACTACCGATCTTTATCAATTGCCTAGTCAATCTAGCCTTGGCCATTCGTTCAAACACCTAAAGGATATGAGGAACTATTAAAGCTAGAACCAATTTAATTTTTGGATCCCAGAGCACTTGTTATGAGAGCCAAGCTGAATATCGAAGCAAAGCAAAACATATTCGGATGCACTGAAAGAGGAGATACAAGTATTCAGTTTCTTTAAATCAAAACAAATTCAGTTTCCATGCGCCGTCTGGTAAAACGATCCAAATACTATGTAATGCGGACCGGAAAAGAATCTCCAATCTCCGATCCGCTGGCGATGTGTACGTTTAGTTTGTTTAATCCCGAGACGGCGTTCTGATACTTTGTGGCGCCACTATATATCAAGTATATATTTTATTATTTATTATAAGCACACTTGCAACAATCAGTTTTTTCGAAAACTTAAGTATACAGTATCGTCTTGTAATTTGGTATACATTTTGCACAACTAGAAATAGCTGAAAACCCTAGTAGAACCAGCTTTTCGATCTGTATCTTCAAAACTGTAAGTGCTAGATTTAATCACCAACGGGTGGCTCCATAAGATCGAGGTGTTTATATAGCTTAGACATGTCTCTGCTGATCGAAACTATAAATATGTATATATGGTAGATATATGTATAGTTCCCCCCTCTGTCACATACCATTGCAACGATTCTAGTATACCATTTTATTACTCTTCGAGTAGCATGCGGGCTATATTTCCCCGTGCTTCACGTGCGTGCTGTTTTAAGCATTCCAGCAAGTAATAGATTCGTCAATTTTGTCGACAGAAATTACTATATATGTGTAAGCAGGTGTCCCTATAGTTTTCACATAAAAGGAGGGTATGACTTTCAGCGACTTTCAATAGAAATTATAATAAACAAGAAAGGAAGATAACTTCGGTAAGCAGAAGTTTGTATACCCTCGAAGTTAAGTTATTATTTAGCTATAGTTTTCTAGTTCTTCCTATGAAAGTTATATGATAAGGTCGTTGAATTTGTATTAAATTAAAAATACATTACATTATTATTTAGCTATAGTTTTCTAGT
The DNA here is from genome assembly GCA_018874675.1 of Drosophila baimaii. NCBI lineage: Eukaryota > Metazoa > Arthropoda > Insecta > Diptera > Drosophilidae > Drosophila > Drosophila baimaii. Next base: position 44,533 of record JAEIIU010050424.1, read on the forward strand.
TCTTCCTATGAAAGTTATATGATAAGGTCGTTGAATTTTTATTACATTAAAAATACATTATAAATTCATCCAAAAATGGTCATATTTCAGAGTATTTAAAAATAGGTTGAAGGACAGCAAAGTTATAATTTGTTTCTTCTAATTTATCGATGGCAGCTATATGATATAGTCAGCCGATCTAACTTGTTTCGACTTATATACTAATGGGTATTGAAAGAAGACTATCTGCAAAGTTTCATTCAGATATAGATAACTTTAAGAGACTTGCTTGTATAGAAACGGACGGACAGACGGACAAACGGACAGACGTACATGGCTAGATCGACTCGTCTGTTAATGCTAATTAAGAATAGGGTTGAAAATGACTCCTTCAGTGCGTTGCAAACTTCCGATTAAAATTATAATACTTTGCAGGAAGATAAAAACAGAAATGTTAAGATCCTAGGTGGGCACGCAATGGCTCTTTGAGCTCCCGGGGCTCTATCGGTTATATTTTTTGCGAGATGCCTGCAAGTCGTTGCGATCAGCAATCCTTGAAGCTTAACAAAAACAATGCCACTGAAATTTGGCGTTAGAGAGGCGGATTCTTGAGAATACAAAAACAAAATGCGTGAAAGACGCGACACACGTGATGATCATTTGTTCGCATATACTGGGACCAGTGGTGGTTGTTGTTTTTAGTTTTGTCAGTGGCTCTTTCCGTTATATCTAGTGCCCAACGCTGGTTAAGATCATTCGAACGATTGTATCTACTTTTAATTGGTAAATAGGCTTAAAATTCCTAGGGTATGACAGTACTAAATGTGATAATAAGGCATACATCGAAATTTAAAATAAAATTCTATTCATTTAGACTGATCGCGCATCTGATCCGATGTATCTGTTAATCCATAAACTTTTGGCCAGCCAATTTTGCTGTTTCTAAGATACATATATAGACATAGTTTTATCGTCTCGCCTGTTGGTTCTGATCAGGAAATATATATAAGTATATATACTTGGTCTGGGGGAAACGCTTCTTCCCTTTTGGTTAATGAGTTGCCCGCGGCAATGCTTCAGTTATTTAAGATCGCAATAATTGCAATTTGTTCATCAATTTAAATGCAATTGCCACACTTGAAGCGGAATCAAAGACTATTCGCGAAAATAATAATAATTTTTATGGACTTTATGGACTGGAGTCGTCTTGGGTACCTTTCGAACCATGTGGGGGCTCGAGACGGCGATGCTAATTGCCGGCGGAAAATGTGAAAATGAATGTAAAATTGAAACTTACTTTTGTATAGAAATTTGGAGTAATCACAATCCATAATGACCTTTCGGCTCGGTTGGCTTAGTGAGAAGCTCCAGGATTCCACTGTGGTGGTTGCTGTTGCTGCTGCAATTGATGATCCACCCGTTGATTCCTGTCTCCTGCTCCGCCCCACCCACGAACATGTGGAACAATGGGTGGTGGTGGTGGTGGCGGTGGTCTAGCCTCTAGATTCGCTGACCTTGAGGCGATTAATTGAATCGTCGTGGTTGTCGTCGTCACCTTATCGACTTGGAAGTGGGCCAAAAAAGATGAGATGAGATAAAACGAGGCGGCGGCCACTCGAGGAGCTTTCATTGGGTCATAGCCTGCCGTCGTCGTCGTTGTCCGTCTCGCGCAGTGTCCTTGGGGCCAGGCCGGGGCCGGATTGGGCCAAGTTGCATGAATAATTCCGCGGCTTTGGGCTTTTCTCACTCTTGAATATGCTCGAATTTATTTTGGCTTTTTTGTTGTTGTTGTTGTTTTTGTTTATTTATCGCCCCCCCACTCCCTGCTGGCGTAATTTTTGCTTAGGTGTTTCTTGTCGACTCTTCTTGCCTCGGTTGCAACGAGCGAATGTTGCTAGCGATGCTTATTATTATTATTGATGCGCGGCGGGTTGTGGCTGTGGTTGTCATTGCTGCAATTAAATACCACTTTCGGCTTAAGTTTTAACATGTTTTCTTTTTGTTTTTTTCTTTTTTTTGCTTATTGTTTATTTTTTTTTTGGCGTTTTTTGCGACCTCCTCAGATTTTGGTTGTTTATTATTTATTTACACACACAGTAGAGTAAGTGGGAGTCAGCAGCAACATCATCATTGGGGGGCTTGTGGCTTCTGCTGGTTGCCATTCTTCTTATAAATTTCACAACATTGCTTTACCAGATCTGATCTATCTAGAGATGACAGGAAATTGTTATGTATCCGTAAGCGTACATCTTAGCTGAGTATTTTCGATGTTTTTAGTAGTTTTTAGTTTTATTTAGTTTTATGCCACACACAAACACACAAAAACACACACACAGAATATGGTTTTCTCTCTCTGGGGGCTCTTCCACCTCTATCTTATCTCGGACGCTGTGATTCTTAATGGATTCGCATTGGAAATTTTGGAGAATTAGCATTAAGCATTTGATTATTTTTTGGAGACTAATCCACAAAGGTTGGTGGGGGTTTTTTTGTTGTTTTTTATTTCTTGTTTTTATGTAGTTAAAGTGGAAATTGGTTTCTGGGCTCTCCTATAGCCTATATATGCATAGCTGGAAATGGAAAATGTGGAAATGGAAATGGAAATTGGGTGCAACAGTTGGTGCAGCTGCTGTTGGCGCAACTGAATCTCCACAGTGACTCATAAAGACGGTCAAAATAAATACACTTGAAAAAATGTTTAAAAAAAAAATACCATATGCAATATGCAATATGCAATAACAATAACAGCGCAAAACGGTACACTACACTACACTGCACACACACGCACACTACACCACCCAGGGCACACACGAACGCACATCATACGCACACACAGGCGGCGCGCGGCAATATGTAATATATATATATATATATACAATATATATATATATAAATTTTCTTTTCCAAGGTCTGTTTTGGATCCGGTTGCAGCTTTTAAGCGGAGCAAATTTAACTAATTTTAACCTTTTTGCTGGCCCCACCACACACAGAATACTACTCCCTAGGAGCCGCTGCTGCTGCGCTTAGCGCTTACCAGCGCGATTTGTCATGTAAAAGGCAGCGGCGGCGGCGGCGGTGGCGGCGATTTTTTTTTTTTTTGCACAAAGTTTTACTTGACACTTTACGTTTACACACTCGATAAAAATGATAGCAGCAGACGTTAACGAATTGTTATTGCATGTTGACGACTGTTAACTACTGTTACTTTGGGCAAGGGGGGTTTCGGTTTCGGTTTCGGATTCGAAAATCGAAAATCGAATTGTTCTAGTATCTGCGCGCTGGGGGCCTATGTTTCGTTTGATGTGTATTTCATTTTCTTTATTATTTTTTTCTTCTTTTTTTTTGCTATATACGTGCTGAACTGAACACTAGGCTCTCGCTTGCGAAATGACGCCAACACAAACGACGGCATAAACAAAACTACCAATAAGAAATTAGCTCAAAATGTATTTCAGGCAAAAATTAAAACAGTAAAAGCGCTCATTGAGCACACGACGACGAGGCAGCGCACAGCCGAACACGGCCCTGCGACCATGCCGAATAGAGCAACAACAACAACATGGCAGAGCGCGACGAGAAACGAGTGAGAAAACCGAGCGGGCGAGCACAGTGTGTATGAGTGTATGAGTGTAAAACGAGAGGCACGCCGCCGCGGCGGCAGAGCAAAAGCTGTAGCTGTAAGCACAAAATCGAAAGGGGGTACAAAAGACTCTTGCAGCGTCAACAGATTGTTGGATTGGATGCGCGAGCTGGCCAGTGCTGGCACAGACAGCTAGAACAGCGAACAGGTAAAGTAACACCACACCCTGCCCATTAGTAAAAACCATTTAATGCTATTATTGATGTTCTGCTTTATACCATGCTTTTTGGTTAATCTTTTTAATAAAATCGACGTTTGTTAAACAATTCTTGAACAGTTATTGCATTACTAATGTAAAGTGTAACTGAAAGTAAGTAAGTAAGTAAATAAAAAAAGCTGTTCAAATAAAAATAAGCTGTCTAAAATATAAGAATTTTGCTAAATAAATGTGTTCTTTATGAACTCTATATTATTTCAAAAGATCTACAATAAATTCCACATTAGATGGATATTATCAAAGAATTGATGTATATTACTTAAAAAAATCTACAATAAATTCCACATAAGATGGAGAATATCAAAGAATTGATGTAATGATGTAATCGAAATAAAGAAACTTAAGGCGAAAAAGATGGTATTGCTTGCAGTATACATACACTAGACGACGAGCCCAAACAAACCAACACGAAGCTATTGCTATAAGCTATATCTCAGTAAATAAATGGCATGCACCTAGTGGGTTATAAAATAATGTATAATTTGCTTAGATGCCTTAAGTACTTTTAACGTAACTTCAAGGAAGTTGTCTTTAATTTTTTTTTTAACAAAAAGAGCTACAAAATCGTACCTTTCTTAAAGTTAGGTAAACTGTATACATTTTATTTCATATTTAACCAAAAGAGTGTAATTATTTCAGAACAGATCAGTTTTAATTCAAGATTTACATTTTTTTTTAACACAAGTTAGATTAAAAAAAAAAACTTAAAGATACTTACTTTTCATCCCAGGTATACAAAAAAAATAGCCAAATTTCGATATCATAGCCAAATAGAATTTAAGAAGAAAAAGCCAAATCGCTGCTGACAGCACTACCTACATGCGGCGGCAATCAATAACGCCGTGCAAAAGCAGAAAACTGCTCCTAAATTGTGAGTATATGGCGGAAGACAGACGCGAGAGCGAGACAATGAGTGAGAGGAGCGCGCGACAGAGAGGACAGAATTGTAGTAGGCGAAAAGAGAGATGGTCAGAGAGAGAGAGAGTGGAGCTGCGCGCAAATGCAAGAGAGTGGTTGTGGTCGCTCGAGTGCAGTGTTGTCGATTCGGGTTTTCCCGCCAAATCTGGTTTTTTTAATAAAAATAATAATTAAGGAATGGCGGAATTGAATTAAATTAAATGTGTTGGAGTTTTGCTTCGTTTTTTTTTTTCTTTTAATGATCCACCATCCAAGTATAAAAAAGTAGCTAATTTATCATTACATCTTTGTATCAATATGTGCCCTTTCCACCCCCAATTGTTTGCTTCCTTAATGGTTGGCGACATATCAAAGTTTTGAAATCAATGCTCAAGAGTATTCTTTTTATAATGTAACGTTTTATTATAATTTAAAGGATGTTACTAATTTGTTTTAACACGTCTTGCGAAGAGTTAGACAGATACGAGCATGTTATTATGTCTTTTCTGTGAGTTTTCGAAAATGTTCTAGCTATTTAGCTTTTTTCTCAAAATTTGCTGATTATTTTAATTTATTTCCCGTTAGGAGTATATTTTTTTTTTACTTAACGCTGTCAGCACTGGCTCGAGTGAATGTGTACAGCGCATGAATCAGCTTCCGCTGTTTTGACTGGAGTTGCTGTTGCTGCCCGTGCACTATGAGGTCTGCTCAAACATGTGCTGAATCGACTCGAGTAGTGTTGAGTTTAATTTGCCTCGACACAAGGGCGTAACCGAAAGGGGTACGTTATAAAAATGCTAGAAATTATCTAATTATATAAAATTATTTAGTACTAAAAATACGTTTTTTTTTTCATTTTATTTAAGTATTTTAAGTAATAGAGAGAGGCATGTTGTCATTGTGTACGTAACTAATTGATCTGATTAATTGAGATAATACAGCTGACGAAATAATCTTCTCCTGCTCGCAAGCAGTTAACTGCACATCGGTAAGACAGTTAATAGTCGATAGCGCAGCTCACGCCAATGCAGTGGCGTCGATTAAGCAGTGAACTTGCAGGAATTACTGTTAGGCAAAAGGCCAGAAAAATGAATTAAATTAATTAATTGCCCGCTCACCACCCCCCATTACCTCGAAATTGTTTTGGGCCCCGTAAAACGCAGTTATCAAGCGATGACTCTTTTTTGCACACAAGTACGTGCCATTGGAACATAGCGCCCAAAAGACTAGACAGACTCTGACCCTGCACAACTTGGGCTTACATCTACACAGTATGGGTTAAAATAAAAGCACCAACAATTAAATTACTAACAAATAGTTGTCTTAGTATTTAGCCTATAAATTTATTATGTTTTTTTAAATTGATCTTTTTATACCCTTGCAGAGGGTATTATAAATTTGTCATGATGTTTGCAACGCAGTGAAGGAGTCATC